>JAMLFT010005062.1:0-18252 GCA_026544285.1 Pachyrhizus erosus | reverse complement strand
GATCTGAGAAAACAAAAGTCAGTATTACTCTTAATTTTGATGAAAAAAAATGTCTACCAATTTTTCTACCTGATATCAACTTTACAGATAATATATATAATAGATACTAAAAATGTTAGTATATAATACTAAAATTGAAAAGGTCATCTTAGTGACTAAAATATTATTAGTGATGAAATAGTTCTTAGTAAAATAATAAAAAATTAACAAATATTATTATTATCTTTCAATAGATTATTAAAAAAATTATTTTAATTTTTATTAAAATATTGAAATACAACATAAATTTTCAAGATATTATTAAAAAATATTATTTTAATTTTAATTTTTTTAGTGACAAAACAATACCATTACATCAATAATAATATCTTATTTCAGTCACTAAATATCAAAAGAAAAAAATAAAAAATTTTAAATACAAAGTCACTAAGTTATAAGTATGATAAATAGTATTAAAAGGTATAATTGGCTTACCTATGACAATATCTTTCATTCTTATTTCATCCTCTAACTTTGTCCTATAAGTTTAATTGAGACAATTCACGTGTGATCCCTTACTTTATCCATCAATCCTACTCTCTCAAGTTTAATATGGGACAATTCATTCCTTCTTTATTCTCTTCTCAAGGCACTTATCTAATGTAGTATCCTTAGTTTATCTTATTGACTCCAAAATAAGGCAACCTCTTCCATCTTTGTCTCTTTCTCAAACTCCAACCTTCAACCATCAATTGGGCTAATAACCTTCATTTCATCCTCTCTCCATTCATTAAAATGGGATAGTAGTTTCATCTTTTACTTTGCCACCATCATCTTCAATCATTCATTTTATCCATGCTCCTCATTTTATCATAGATTGGGATAACTATTTTTTTTTATTTTTATAATGAGACAAATCCAAACTCATAGATTGGGACAATTTCTTGGTTAACCATCTATTTCCCATCAAACATTCCTTTTTGAAACTCCAAATTTTTTTCCCAAAATTCATAGCACAGTCATGCTTGCTAATTAAATCATGATTAAAAGAGATACAAGTAAAAAATAATTCCTTAATTAATAGGTTGGACCAATTGGCTTCAAGTTGTTCACCTTAAAAGAACAAATTGTGAGAATGAGGGTCAGTTGGCAATAATTCTATTTATTCAATAAAAAAGTCAACATAAGTGAATTTATTTTCTTTTAAAAAATCAATTCAAAACATTTATCTTTTCACAAAAAGAATAGGAATAAAAGAAAAATAGTGAAATAATAAGAAAGGAAAATATATATTTTTTCTCAGCTATCATCATTACAAATCATTCATCAATACGTAACATCAGGTCTAATTTGCATCCTACACCTTTTGGGTAATTGGATCCCACTATTTCATTCTCATGAAAATTAATATGTTGTTTTGTCATTTCATTTGGTTTGGCCTTTGTTTCACATGTTTTATTCACATATCCGCATATCAAACGTTGCGTTATTTCCAAAGTCATTATCAATGAAATTAGACCCTTTTGTTCCATTTTTCTCAAGAATAACAAATTTAAGAAATTGTAACTAGTTTCATCCAAGCTATTTGTTTATCATATAAAAACAAAAAAACACTAAAATAGAAAAAAAAAAATGAAGCATTGAACAGTAGTGGAAGAAAGAAAATATGCTAAACAAGTTTTGGAAAGAGATAAGTGTAGTGTGAATGAAAAACAGGATAAGAGGAACAAATTTAGAATTTTATTTTATTATGTATGCCTGCATTTAGTGAGTTGGAATTTTTTTGTATCTTTATTTTGTCTTTTGTCAAGTTTTTTGTTTTATCTTTTATGTATATATATATATATATATATTAAATAAAACGTGAAACAAATAATTTTATATCCTATCCCTAAATTTTGTGCAAATCAAATAGACCCTAATATAATTCAAACTCTCCCCTTTAGGTTCTAAAAACAAACAACTCTTAACCACTATATTAATAAATTTCTTTGACATATATATGAAAATTACAATATATAGAAATTGAAATTACACATATATTTATTACTACTAAATGAATATATTTTTATATAAATAAATTAATTGACGCTTAAATGCTATAAATTATTTAAACTCAAATATAAATATATGAATATTTGATATAAATTATTAAATGAATTAAAAATATAGGATACAAATACAAATTTTAGTAATTAAAATATACATATTAGATGTTCTAACATCAACATGAATCTCAATTGCTTAAAGGTTGATACTAATAATATTTATTAACAATATTATTAATATAAGTTGATACTTTTACATAAATATATCAATAAAATAATAATATTACTAATTTTAATATATTTTTAGGATTATTATTTTATTAATATATTTATTAACCATCGATAGTATATTAACATTATTAGTACTATTATTTATTAGTATTTTTTTATATAATTGTACATTAATAATATTATTAGTATTAATGTTAACACGATTGAGATCCATGTGTTGATGTTTAGTATCTAATTTGTATATTTTAATAACTAAAATTTATATTTACATTATATATTTTAACTAACCTAATAAATTATATCAAATATTTATATATTTATATATTTATATCATATTTTAAATAATTTATATTTACTAAATTATTAATTTATCTATCAATACTTTAATAAATATAATAATAATACATTTGCATATGTAAAGATATTTTTTATGGATTCGAAACTTTATCATTGTGTCACGACTCTCTCTATATTAATATTAAATATAATTTTTTATTTAATAGTAATAAATATATGTATTCATAAAAAAAAGTAAATATATGTACAATTTTTATTTTTATTTAAGTTAAATTTAGTTTTAAATATATTTAATAAATGACTAATTTTTTTTATGATTTTTAATAATTTTTTAGTTCTTAAAAAATTATTATTTTATTTTTGTTTCTTAAAAATTATTTAAATTACTTTTTAAAGTGTTATCTAAATAAATTTAATGACTAAAAATAAAAAAATTATTAGACATCAAAACAAAAAATTTAATTATTTATTAAAATAAAAAACATATTTAAATTTTATATTTTATTACAATTCTCATACACATGCTTAACAATAAAAAGATTTATTCGCTATGAGTTATGAATAGTAATTTTCCTTTACTTTTCATATTCAACCTGGTAATTCTCAGCTTCTTGAATCATTCTTTTAATTTCTTTGGCTATCAGTCTTTCATTGTTGTTAACAATGGAAATCTCTTTCTTATTCTGAGTGATTTTATCCTCAGCAGAAACAGATAGAACACCATTTTCATCTACAGCAAAACATACATAGAAAGGATGGTCACAAGGAGCAGAAGGAAAACCAGAAAAAGCAAAAGAACCCAGCAAATTGTCATCACTGGCTCTTTTTCTCTCACCCTCATAAACCATAATCCTGATAAAGGATTGGCTATCTACAACTGTAACATATGTTTCTATCTTCCTTACAGGAAAGATAGAATTCCGAGAAATCACCACACTCATTCCTCAAAAAAGAAGCTTGAATCCTGCAGTAACTGTTGCACTTTGCGAATCCTAGAAGAACCACCAACAAGAACAACATCATGAACACTATTCTTGTCCATCTTAGCATCAGTAAGATACCAATCCACAATCACCATGCACTCTTTAAAGAGGTCCATATTGATTTCCTCAAATTTTGCACAAGTGATTGAAGAATCCAACAGCATTCTTCACAGGTACTTTTAAATAGGCCTCTGCAATCTCCCGCATCTTCATGAGAACCATAGATGACAGTTCCTCAGCAGATAGGTGCTTCTCCTGTCCTTTGTACTTAACTACAATCATGGGTTTTTAGTTAATATCTGCAACGACCTTGAATGGCCACAATATTGTTGAACAATAGGATCACTACATTTTCTACCGATTAACCTCTTAGCATCTGCAAAAGTTTTCAGAATTCTCATCAATTTTTTTTTTCTGCTATAAGAGAAATCATAACTGCAGATACTTAAAAGAGAATACGGTAGTAGAAATAGAAAATAGAAAATAGAAAATATAGTACCAAGGACAGTATTTTCTAGCAGCATCGCCTATCAATCTTTGATTGTCTCTGAAAGCAACAAAAGAAGGGGTAGTGTTGTTGCCTTGGTCATTGTGGATGCAACGCAACAGTAAGTTGTGCCAAATGGTCGATTCCTACGGCGAATCTTTGATCTTCTTTAGCCATTCTCTTTGAAGTGAATGAACACACTGAGATACGTAAATATTGAATTAAGGCTAAGCTTTGAAGCTTTGTTGAATATAGCCTGTTGACTTCTATATATTATAAAAATGAAATTTTGCTTGAATACTTAAAACTATATGCATATATGCATCTTGATTTAATATTCATAAAATTAATTTAAATTGACATTATTAAAATCATAACTTAAATTTTACTAGAATACAATGTTTTTATTAGTATTAAAGGAATTAAATTTATAAATAAATTTAAATATGTTTTTTTTATATATAAACAGTTTATTTTAATTTTATTATCTAAATTATCAATTTTTATTTTAATATTTTATATTTTTTAATATTTAATTTTATTACATGTCATTATATTAATTATGTTAAGTGATAATACAATAAATAATTTTAAAAAAATTCAACTAATTTTTTTTTTAAGCAACAATATTTAATTGTTTAGTAGGATTTTTCAACGGACTTGTGTAAAATATTAGTATAAGTATCAGTATATAATGAACCCAACGCATTCGTTCATTGATTCAAGGGTGGATTGTTTAACACTCTTAATTTGCACGTGTTTTACACCAAGAAAAAACTTTTGCTGCAAAACTTATGATGAGATATTTATTTTAGCAAAAATAAAGAAAAAGAAAAAGAAGACTATAAAATAAGTGTTAAAAAAAGGTTGCTTTTGTTTTAGTGAGATACTGATACGCAGATAGTGGATGCTTAATGTACATTGTTAGTAAACTAACCAAAGATAAAAACCACGAAATCCGTTGATGTTAATGTGGAATTCCAAATTGGCTAGAGAGGGGTAGCGAAGCCACAAGTTTGTTTTTTCTTGTTAGAAGTGTGCATTTTTCCTATACTAATAAAGGATGATTCAATAGGGGCAATGAAAAGAGAGAGAAAGTGGAAAAGATGAGAAAAAGACAAAGAGGGAAGAAAAGACAGAAAATAATAGTTTTTTTTCATACATTAACTAGGATTTAGACAATTACTAGTAATTTACTTGTCTAAGGTTACACAACCACAATTATATAGAGGTTCGCTAGAAATGTAGTATTCTTAATCTTAGATGATTGTTAGTAATGGGGTAAAATATGTTTGCACTTTAAAATTATAAAAAAATAAAGAATTTTATAAGAACTAAAATTAAAATTTTTAAATCTTAAAAAGATAAAATATATTTCATCTTTTAACAATAATGATTCTTGTTAGACCATACATAATGCATCAAATAGTGAACAATTTTTATCAATACAAAAATTATTAGTTGAACTACAAAGGTCTCTTTATTTTTGAATAGAGTTTATCTAATTAAGAAGGTAGTTCAAATGCTATAATTCATTCTTATCTTTACATGCGATATTTATGAATATTTGTGATGGTAGTTTCATCTATGTAGATAAAAAATAAATGGTGCATATTTATAATAGTTCAATTGCGAAAATGATATGAATCAATGAAACTGATTAGTAGTGAAATAATTGGTTGAATGAAATTATATTTTTCATGATGGTGGAAGGTAAAGTTACAATGCAAGTGTACCTAGAACTAGAAGACGCTCTTATATTATGAGTTAGCCTTTGATGAATATAAGCTATGTGATGAATTAAATTCCACAAAACACATGTAAATGAATTGCTAATTACATATACCTAAGGTGTAAGATGTAAATAATGGTGGACAAAAAGTGACTCACTATTAGTAAGGGCCTAAACACATGCATTACTAATGGATGCCTTGAAGAAATAATATATATTTACAGTATGATATATAGGGACTCAAGTTGAGTTAACTTATTAGATAGAAGAATTAATAATGTGTTTGGTTTGATATCTAGTATCTATGGCATGCATTAATATTGAAAAATAAAATTATTGTTTCAATGTCATTTTCAAGATTTTGACATCAATATATTTATTTATATTGATGGAAAACCAAACACAAAAATTTGTGTGCTTGGTTGTCAATCATTTATGTAGATTAGACACAAAAATTTAACAATATATGCTATCCAAACATATTTATATTGACATACATATATTAATCTAAATCAATATTTAATCATAAGATATTATGACCTATATATAGTATGAGACAATCTACTCTAATGATCTTATAATAATTCAAAACAAAATACATATATAAGATAACAAGGATGACTTGTGTAAATATATGTGAATAATATTATTCATAAAGAAATAATAGGTAAATATTATTTTTACAACACTCAAATATATCACATATAAAGTTGTATAGATTACACAAAAAATATACTTAACTTACTAAAAGTATCTTTTTTGTTGACTATTAATTGGATTTTTTTTTTATAAAAAATGTATCTTTTATATTGTTTTTAGGGAAACCTTTTATACTTTTGAACGTTATTTTTAATAATTTATCCTAGAGCATGTTTGAAATTATTACGAAAAAGGAAAGGAAGAGAATTAAGAAGAATGAATAATAAGAAAATGTTGTCGTTTTATAAGGGGAATAAATTGAAATGATTGAAATTTAAATATTTTTTTAAAAAAGTGAATTTGTTATCTTATCCTACGAGAGCTCTAGAAGAACAACTTAAATAATTTATTTTTCAAGATTCTCGAATTTAAAGTAATTCAAAGATGTGAAAATATCTAGGAGAATTTGTTTAAAATCCTCCTTTTCTTCTTCTCTAATAGTGCGACTTAGGAAAGAGATAATAAAATGATAGGTAAATGCGGCTTCCAATACTAAAGAATTTTAAAGAGAAAATATAATTATAAATTATAATTTTTGGAATGTAGCTTAAAATATTAAGAAACACGGTTATTTTGATAACAAGGTTATTAGAAGAATTCTATAACATCCGCACGGAGGCTCTTTTGCTTTCTTCTAAAATCTATGATATTGTGAGATAGTCAAACCAAATTTCAAATTGAAAGTCTGAACCGAATTGGAGAAGATCTGAAATACAACTAAAAAATCTGATCGAATATTAAATTCCCAAGTCGTATTCAATTCTTACCGATAAAACCAAAAAGACATTAAAATAATTTTTAGTACACAAACGCAAAAAGTCTTCAAAAGAAACAACTGGTAAGTCCTTCTAGCATGACAAAAATCATAAATTAATGAAATTCAAACCCATCGATAATTAAATTTGATGGGAATTATGATGTAGCACAAAACGTCTCGCCATTAAATCAAAATACCAAGTAAAAGTATCAAATAACTTAACACAGATCACGAAAGAAAAACTAGGTAAACTGAAGGTAGATAGCTCGGTACATTACGTCACTTAGCACTTAACCTCCTTTAAGGCATATGCAAAGTACAGGAATGTTGGATCAGTAGCACCGTCTTTGTAGTAGGCAAAGACCAAGCAACCATCATCATGCATGCTCTCCCCAACAAAGCTGCACAAAAAGATTTTAACTCAAGGCAATTTATTTTTACAAGCAATAACAACAAATTAATTTAACAATGAATCCATCCATGTGTCCGTAATAAAGGTGGCACTTACAATTGAAGATCCTTAATCTTGGAGAGCAGGTATTTGGTTGCTCCCTCGATGTGCTTTTTAAACAACTCCTGTTTCTCTCCATCAAGTTTGGGAGTCAGATTCTTGATAAATCTCTTCATGAAGGTAACAAACTGCTTCTTGTCAAAAGCGGGTTGCTCCTACAGAAATTAAGTAACTATACAATTAGAATCTGAACTTAATTCGAGCCACAATTAAAGAACGTAGTCAAAATTAACAGGTGGCCAAACCTGAAGTCTGAATGTGTCAGCAATGTCAACAACTTTAACAGCCTGGTCATCAACACCCTCATCTTCTCCATCTTCTGCAGAAGGGTTTGCACCAATGTCTACATCAACTGCTCCTTTAACAACCCACTGCGCACCAAAAAGAAATAGTTTTAGCTTAACTGAGGGCAACCAAACTATTTCAATAATAAATCCAAACAACCTCGTGGAGAAAACGAAGTAGTGGTGCTTGGAGTATTGCATTAACATATGGAAAAGAAAGATCAGCACAAATGCACAATATTCAACTAACCTTCCCCTCAACTTCCCACAACATTCCATTCTCAATTTCTTTGTAACGGAAGGAGTCAGACAGAAGCTCATCACCTACACAAGGCAGCTTATATGGTCAATGCTACTCCATGTATTCAACTATTGCATACTCAACAAAAACATGCCAATATATTAAAAGGATAATATTGTTGCGAGACAAAAACACAAAAAAAAAATAAAGAACAGCATGCATAAATACTCCTTTCATAAATAATATTTTATGAATCATACATAAATACGTAGAGCAGACAATTAACCTAGCTCTGAGTTAACCCTCGTTTCACTCGAATAATAGGCTCATACTAATTAAAGAAAACAGACATACAACCCTGCAACTCACAATCACGGACTGACTAAAAGACTTTCCTGGAAATAGGAAGGTTCCTCAAACTCTTAGAAACCAGAAATTTTTGTACCAATTTAGAAGGTAATGAAATCAAACAACATAAATAAAAGCAATAACCTAATTATACATAAAAAGAGGAAATAAAACAATCAGATACGCCTGAAACAGACGCATATAGGTTATCAACCAATTCAAATCGAAAAATAGATAAGTCAGATCCAAACATCGACAGAGTTCAATACTCTACGAATAATCCGATGCGCAATCGACACAGATCTAAACAAAAAAGCGAAATCAAAAGCGATGTTAGTAGATCGATAAGGAAAAGCTACGATGAAACACCTGTAAGGAGGTCCTGGTAAACCAACATGTTTGCAGAGTCCCTCGGATCGCTCCGAATAAGAGATTCGTGCGGTGAAACTGGTACGGAGCGACGCGAGAACGGAGAGGGTCAGAATACTCGTGTGCAACTCTTATTTATAGTCCAGGGTTTCTAGTCACTAGTTATATCCATGAAATTACTAAAAACCCCTTCTCCCAGTGCGCTTTCTTTATCTTTTGTTATTGGGCTTCTATTTCGGCCCATAGAGCAGGCCCATGATTGAAAAGACTGGAAGCGAGTTCTTCTGAGCGGGAATCTGAAATCTGAAATTGAAGAGTATGGAGTGTGGGGAGGACGACACAACACCATGGAAATAGAGGAAGCGGTGTCTCGCGTAATGTCTGAACTAGACGATCTCCGTGGAAACCCGCAACCGCCACCACTCTCCGAAGAAGCCCTAACGGATCTTCAACTTCTCCTTAAACACGAGACTCTCTACGATGAGCTTTCATCGAAAAATCTCTCTCCCTCTTCTCTCATCCCTCCCATTGCTTCCGCAATGGACTCTTCCCCTCCGCACCACTCTCTTCTCGCTTCCGATGTCTTCCTCTCGCTTCTTCTCGCTCCAAACGCCCCCGTTTTCACTCTCTTCACTCCCATTTCCTTCCTCTCCTTCCTCCGCTCCCTCCGCCGCTCCTGCAAGGCCAACTCCCAACCCGGCCCGGCCCAGGACAGCTCCCAAAAACGGAAACGAAAACGCCCGGGCCGCGGTCGGGCGAAAAATCCCAAAAACGACGACGATTCGCCGGACACTAGTTCTGAACACGACCCCAAAGTCCTCCTTCGCGTGCTGGAGAAGCTGGTCCAAGTAATGGGATTGATCCACCTGGATCGCTTCCCCGAGACTCTCAAGTCGCTGGTTCAAACTTTAGCGGAAATCCCCGTCACCGCGCTCGACACGTGCGGGAACGCGGCGCAGTATAGCAAACTGCTTCACCTGTGTTCGCGCCTTCTGAAGGAAGTTCTGAAATCTGAGCACGGAGAACCTTCTAACACTGCTGCTGAGGTGTTGAAATCGCTGTGTTCGCTGGTTCTCATGGCGAAGTCGCAGGCGAGGACCTTTGCTCTCGGGTTTTTGACGAGCCTTAGTAACCAATGTGATGGTGTGAAGAAAGCGCTGGTTAATTTTCCGAGATATTTGGCGAAGAAGGCGCCAGAGAAGGCCGAGCCTAGAGCCTTGGCTGTGGACTCCATCATGGAGTTTGTTAAAGTAATGGAAATTGATGAGCAAATTGCGTTTGTGAAATACGTGGTGCAGATGGCTCGGGGAAGGTCGAACCTTCGGCTTTTGGCGGTTGATCTTATTTTGAATCTGGTGACGTCGTTGAAGGATCCGTTGGGCGTGGAGAACGAAGAGAGTGAGGCGTGGGGAATATGGTGCTTGGAGGCGTTGGTGAAGCGGTGTTCTGACGTGAGTGGCGCGATTCGGGCGCGGGCTTTGTCGAACCTGGCGCAGCTGGTGGGGGTTTTGTCTCGCGGTGATAGGACTAGTGTGGTTTTGAAGGAGTTTATGGGGTTTGGAAAGGTTGGTGATGGGAATGTTGAAGGTGGAATGAATGTTATGCTGAGGAAAAGGTGTATGGATGATAAGGCAGCTGTAAGGAAAGCTGCATTGCTTTTGGTTACTAACTTGACTTCTCTTCTTGGAGGTGCAATTGATGAAGTGGTGCTCAAGACAATGGGCATGGCTTGTTCGGATCCACTTGTCAGCATGCGGAAGGCGGCAATTGCAGCTCTATCTGAGGTAGTTCATTTACTTTTTTTGTAACATTTTTTCTGTAGGTATTAGATATGAGAAATGATGCAAACTTTAGGAACTTAACATGAAATTTAAGAAATGATTAGGTAATGACTTCATTTACATGAGTAGTTACAGAAGAATCTTTTAGGTTTATTGTGTCGTTGTTGGCATCTAATTTTACCGGAAATGGATTTTATTTTAATAGAAAGACTACAGTGCAGGAAATTTTTTCAGCACATTGCTCTTCTGTCGAGCAGCTTTTTTATGTTGTGTTGTTCTCTACTGACTGTTTCTGCCTTTGGGTTGAGTAGATACAATTGAGTCACATTTTAAATGAAGCAAAGCAATGCCATGTATCGAATCCATAGGAAGAGGATCATGTAGTATAAAAAATCAATACGTTGTGATAAATTTGTTCCATATGACTAACAATAAATAAGAACTGTTGCAAAATTTATTGATTTAGAATGAAAATTTATTTATTTACTTTTTATAACATTTTTGCTGTATGTACGAGCCAGAAATGAGAATTGTTGCAAAATTTAGCAACTTAGATTGAATATTTAAGAAATGAGGAGGTAAACGCTGCTTTTAACATGAGTAGATACAGGAACAGAAGAATTTTTTGTCATGAGAACTGTAGGGTTGGTTTGGGTTTATTAAGTCGTGGTTAGCATAATGAAGGATATTTTCTTCTGTACATTGCTCTTCTTCGGGCAGCTTTTATATGTTGCATTCTCCTGCTAACTGTTTCTGCCTTTGGGTCAAGTAGATGCAATTTAGCTTCATTTTTAATGAAGCATTGGTATAAACTTGTTCCATATAACTAAAAATACTCACAATAAACACTCAAGACTCTTTTTATTTTGCACGAAGTACTTAATGCTAAATATTGACTTATTGCTCTAAAATAATGCTTTTAAATGTCAAATTGTTAGGTATATGCTTTAGATAGTTGCGTAGCTTGCCCAGTATTTATCAGATTCTGTCTGAGATGATTTGGAGAATTTGATGTTTTAAAAATTATTTCTGTAATCTTTCTAAACTTGATAGATTATGCATCTCACTAGTTCCCTTAAAATATCTTCTCTTTTTCTTGGTTCCTTTTTCCTATTCAGTAATAACAGATAAGTATTTATGAAATTTGCTTAAACAAAATGTAGGCTTTCAGAACATTCTCTGCTGAAACAGTGATAACTGAGTGGCTACATTCAGTTCCGCGTTTAATAACTGACAATGAATCAAGCATCCAAGAAGAATGTGAGAACATGTTTCAAGAACTTGTTTTGGACAGGATATCTAGAGCTGCAAGTGCTGCTTCCTCATATAGTGAATCTTTGTCTAATAGAAAGATGAAAGGAAAAGATATAGCCAATGAGATGGAGATGCTTTTTCCCAACGGAATTCTGTATCTTTTAAAAGAGATTTGCAATGGGGAAGTTAGCCCTTGGGTGAAGAAAATTTGCACAAATCTGGGCAAAAAGAAACTGATGAATCGGGAAATTGTTACCGCACTTGAAAATATAATCAGAGTATCAGAGTCTATCTGGCTGAGCCACTCAATGCCAATAGAAAAGTGGACTGCCCCGCCAGGTGCTTGGTTTCTTTTGTCAGAGGTGTCAACATTCCTGTCAAAAGCAGTAAACTGGGAGTTTCTCCATCATCATTGGCAACTTCTTGATAAACACGAAGTGGAAGGTGAGTTCAAAAGCCCATTTGTACAAAGAAATGCATTTGCAGAGGAAGAAAGCATAGAATGCAATCATGTTGCCTGGGCCAGTGACCGAGTTTTCCTCCTGCAAACAATTTCTAATGTTTCTGTGGAGCTGCCCTCTGAACCTGCAGCTGATTTGGCTCATAACTTGCTCAAACGGGTTAAAGAATTCAACATGCATTCAACAGAGGTAATCATTAGATGGTATTATTGATTGAATTCGTGACTGGCTTCTAACACTATTGCTTTTTATATTATTCTTCAATGTCAATCTGGATGGTGTGAATCTGTGATATTCTACCAATGTTTAACGCGGGTCTATGTATCCACCAGATTTAGAATTTCATAATGCTTTTCATGGGATGCTTCTTTGTCTTGATTATCATCTTTTGCGTCATATATTATAATTTCTTAACACCGCAAATTTATTGGTATCAAATCTATGAATGATGCCAATTTCTTGTGGACTGGAGGTTGCCTTGAAATTAAAACTTCTGCTTAGCCTTTTAAGCCGTGTAACTGTCATTCTTTCTATTCTATACTTTTATTTCATGTCCGTTGCCAGGTCTTGGATCCATCTGAAGCTTAAGCATTTATCTTGTTTACACTACTGCCCTACGATAAAGAAAACTGGACACTCTTTATACAGTATCATTTAATAAAGAAATATCAATTCCATGATCATCTTAGTTTCTTAAGCAATTAATCAAGCTATCTATACTTATATATTAAACAGTGTTGTAATACTAGATTTGTTATTAATTGTTAATGGAATAACTATTTTCACAAAAAAATGTTAATGGGTAATTGAGTTAATAAATCTGGACAGAAAGGTGGGCAAGGTAAACTGGGAGGTATAGAGGTAGAACAGAATGATAATGACTGTGGACATTATAATTTATAATTCTAATTATAATTATACAGATTTAAAAAGTAAACCGTATTGACTTGTTAGTTTTGGTTGATAGGTTGACGCTCATTTAAAAGCACTAAAAACATTATGCAAGCGGAAAGCTTCAAATCTCGAAGAGGCGGAAGCATTAGTCTTGAAATGGGTCCACCAAGTTCTCTCCAGGGCTTCTGGAATAATAGAAAAATTCATTTCCGAGAACTCAGAACAAAATGCAGAAGGTAGCTTTTTCACTCCACCTAGAAGTGGGAGTAGGAAAGACAGGAAATCAGTAGCAATGTCCAAGTCATTGTCTAAAGCAGTTACAGCGATTTATACAGTTGGGTCTCTTGTTATTGTTTGCCCGTCTGCTGATATGAGCAATATAGTTCCTCTATTGCATACAATCATCACTTCTGGGAGTTCTGGTCCTAAATTAAATAAACTACCCGGCCCTTCAACTTATTTACAGCAGGAAGCTCCTTCTTTTTATATTCAAGGGTGGCTAGCCATGGGCAAGCTTTGCCTTGCTGATGGGAAGCTAGCTAAGAATTATATTCCTCTGTTTGTTCAGGTTGGGCCTGTGGCTTTGACTGTTTATGTTATGCCTCATGGACTGTGATATTTTTCTCACTTCCTAATCAAAGTATATACTGTTTCAAAATACATATGCAGGAGCTAGAAAAGAGCGAATCCGCAGCTCTTCGCAACAACATTGTGGTCATGATGGCAGATTTTTGTGTCCGGTATACTGCTCTTGTTGATCGGTAAGCCTCATTGATATTGCGTTTAAGTGAATTTGAAAGGTATAATACCGTACGTAAATAATGTAGTGTTCTTGTACATATTGAGAAACACCTAGCAGATTCTATAATATAAACAGAGGAGTCATTTGTGTTTTGTGCTGGAGCAGAAGTCCAATATTTACAATATGCAAAATATAAATTGAATGTAAGTAAATATTCTCCTTGTTATTCTAACTTCTTTTTCATGGAAGTTATCAGTTACATTACAAAGATCACAAGGTGTCTCTTAGATCCTTGTGAACTTGTGAGAAGGCAAACGTTCATATTGCTATCCAGATTGTTGCAGGTAATTTTGTTGAGTCAGCTGCTTCTATTTCACCGCTTGTTTTCATTTATCTCTTCTTAAAGGAGAAGGGGGAAAATTGTATTATTTACTAAAACATAATTTTCTTTTATCTAGAGGGACTATGTGAAATGGAGAGGAGTGCTATTTCTTCGGTTCCTTTTGTCGCTTGTTGATGAATCAGAAAAGATAAGGCAGTTAGCGGATTTTCTCTTTGGAAATATTTTGAAAGGTCTGAAGTTCTACCATGATAGTTATACTTGCCGTCATATGAATTGAATAATATGTCTGTCATTGGTCTTTAACTACTGTGTTTTTCTCACCAGTCAAGTCTCCTCTTTTAGCATATAATAGTTTTGCTGAGGCTGTTTTTGTTCTGAACGACTGTCATGTCCATCATGGACATCGTGAGTCCCAAGGGTCAGGAAAGGAAAGCCAAATTTTTTCTATCAGGTAATAGGACTCCAAATTAGCAATTGGCAAGACAGTAATTTATTTGAGATATTGCACTGATATCAAGTCTGCATTGTTCTTTGCAGGGGTACTGATGAAGAGTCAAGGTCTAAAAGAATGCACATCTATGTTTCTTTGCTAAAACAAATGGCTCCTGAGCATCTTCTAGCAACCTTTGCCAAGTTATGTGCAGAAATTCTAGCTGCAGCTTCTGATGGTATGCTAAACATAGAAGATTCAACTGGACAGTCTGTTTTACAGGTATTAATCTGTACTAGCCATGGTTACCAGATTGTCATTAATTCTCAGCATATATATATATATATATGTATGTATGTATGTATGTATGTATGCATGCATGCATGCATGTATATGTATGTATGTGTGCAATTGGTAATGCAAACATATTGGAACATGAAAGGAGACAGCAATGCCTTTACTATTGTCGTATTTAATGTGTTATTTATGTTCCAATTATAACAATAATTTTGGGATCAGGATGCTTTTCAAATTCTCGGCTGTAAAGAGATACGCATTCCATCCACTCGTGCATCATCTGAGTCAGCAGATATAGAGGAGGAAGGGGGAGAAAATGGATCTGCAGTTAGAGGAAAGGCTATAACTCAGGCAGTGAAAAAGGGCCTTGTCCAAAATACAGTCCCCATCTTCATAGAGTTGAAACGTCTACTGGAAACCAAGAATAGTCCTCTCATAGGTTCTCTCATGGAGTGCCTCCGCATTATTCTAAAGGACTACAAGAATGAGATTGATGACATATTGGTTGCTGATAAGCAGCTGCAGAAAGAGCTTATTTATGATATGCAAAAGTATGAAGCAGCAAAAGCTAAAGCAACAGTTGCTGAAGCTGTGGGCACAAAGCCAAAATCAGGTTCAAATCAATCACCTGATGTTTCTAAGACACAAGGACGAACAGTTGGACAAAGTAAGTACAGTAACGAGCTTCCAAGTGATGCAAGAGTTGCTTCAGCAATGGCAGATGCAGCAGCTGCAGCAACAGCTCGTTCTGTGCTCAGGGAAATAAACAAGGGGACGGGTACACCACCACTTAGTTCTTTGAGTGTTCCTAAAGTCAAGTCTTGTACTGGTATGTGCAATTCCAAAGATAAGCGCATGGATGCCATACAATCTTTAAGGAGAAGACAGCCTTTTGATTTAAATGAAGAAAACTAACATCAAAATGTATTTTGAATTTCAGCATTCCAAAATCACAGTTTTATGTGGCATTGGAGCCTGAAAGACCTGTCTTTTCAGATACGTATGTTAATGTAAATATAATGGCAACTTAATAAGAACTAATTTTTACTGATAAAAGCAAATGGAGATTATTTCCTTAGACGAAAAGAAAAGTGAAGAAAAGGATTTTAGGCATAGAGCTTGTTTGGATACAAAGCTAGAAGAGTTTTTTTTACTGGAATATGCCAGCTCCTCACTGAAAAGCTACAAAACTTTTAACTCTTGCCTATCCTCCTTATTTCTGTTTTCTTCTAATTCTGTTGAACTTAAAACAGTTTTAATACAAGCTTTCTCTCATGTTATATTACTGTGCTTGGTAACTTATTAGCAGTATAAGATAAGTTTTGTAGGTATGACTATGAGATTAGAGAGTTGACATCTGTGCTTCCTACGATCCTATCCCAGAGACTAAGACTATACTTGTTGACATGGCTATTCTATCCCACCAATTATTTAAAACTCTAATTAGGTTTTACCAATGAAAGTGGTCATTTTATTTAGCGCTAAAGCAAGGAGTTCATTTGACAATCTAGTTTTACTTAAGGTGCACTAGTCAAATGAGTTTTCATATTCACATATGTTTTGTTATGTAATTATGACCTTTCATTTATATTCACATAACAGCTTAAGCTTTTGTGGAATAGATGGTTTGTGACATATTATCTCTATGACTAAATGATTTAGAGTTTAATTAATGTCACTCCATTCTTTTGATAATTTTTTTTGGATTTATTATTTTTTGAGGGATTAAAATCAGTAAAAAAAAAATATTGAAAGACTAAACAAAAATCACAAAAGACAAGGGACCAAAAAGTTAATAACTCATTTATTTTTTTTGAAATTTAAGGTAAGTGGAATTGAACATTATCCACATTTCAAGTCCAAAAGCTTGTGTTAGGGTGTGTTAGAGATATAATATATAATCTTACATGTATTTTTACTTTATAGCTTAAGCTTTTGGGATGGTTTATGACAACTTGTATGTATGCATTTATGGTATTCTTGATCCAGGTTTAGTTTGTTTGAAAAATAATAACAAGATTAATGTCCTGCCCCTTTAGTTTGCTTCTGAATTTGGAATTTGGATGGACCAGTTTGGACGGGGGATTCTTCATCTTGACTATACATTCTCCTTATTTTGGGTTTTTTTAAAAGTAGAATGAACAAAATAATATTATTATATAATCTTCAAATCTTTAGTTATTTATTTTTATAAACATTATATAGTTCTTGCAATTTTGGAATGAAAACTATTCCTCCCCTTCCATGCTTTCTTATCTAAATATACCAATAGTTTTAGTGCATGTTTGTATTATGGTAGAATTGCGATAGCATGAAGTATCGAAGGCAATGTTTTCAGAAGTATCCAATGCAATGTTTTTGAAAACGTAATTAGAGTTGCCTGGACGGCAATCCAAACACGCACTTAGTCGTTAGAGAATTTGTGATGTTAGTCTTAATTGCCTCTACTTGGTGTAGTTGTAGTACACTTACACATGACCTGGAATAGAAAGCATAAATAGGTGTTAGTGATTTGTATTATACACAATTTTTCTCATGCTCTCTTTCAACATGGTGTTGAAGCATTAAAATGCTTCACGATCTTGTTACTATTCTTCAACGAGTTCCAAAAAAATCTTGAACTTTGGTTCCAAATTGCCTCATGAGTCCATGACTTTCCTTCCTTTTGGCTCTCCACAACATCGTCCTCTGAAGCTTCTTTTTTCTCTTATAGTGGCTTCAATATTTGGTTCTCCACTCACCCCATCAATGGAATCAGACAGCCAAGATATGGTAGCACCCAACTCTGAGCTATGGTACTTCTTTCATGCTTGTTTTCGTTGATCGTATGCAAAATAAGCTGGCTCGGACATCATTTATCAGCCAAACCAATAAAATTGATCAATATTTATTGGACTTTAATGCTTTTTTATAATTTAGTTCATCTTCTAGCATGTCAAAATATACTCCTTTTGTCTTAAATTGATTGATATTTTAACACTTAAAAAATCATATTAATTAATATTTTCAGTTTTTAATAAAATAAAAATATTTATTCTAATTTTATCTTTTAATAAATATAGTTATTTTAAAAATATTTAGATC
>JAMLFT010005061.1:0-18253 GCA_026544285.1 Pachyrhizus erosus | reverse complement strand
ACTATTGCAAGTATGACTTTAAAGATTATTATTATAAAAATTAATAAATTTATTATATATAATAAATTTGTTATCAAAATTACAGCGTAAAAATCATCTATAATATAAGTGTATAAATTATTTATTTAAATTTATAATAAATATGTATTCTTAAATTTGTAAATTTACTATAATTAAAATTTTAATGAATATATATCTTTGAATATATAAAATATATTTTGAATTTAAAATCCATATTTACATATTTCAATTATGTAGTTTACATATTGCCTTTTTTATGTTATGTAATCATTAATTTATATAAATATTTTATTTTATAGTGTTTTGATCACTTGTTATGAAGTGAAATTAGTTAATAACTAGCATGCAAAATATTTGTACATTTTTTTCATTGACTAATAAGGTAAAATAAATGTAAAAGGTGTCTACGATAGCCAAAATACTAATAAAAAACAAATATGTAATATATATCTCTAGAATAGACCAATTACTTTAATAAATAAGTGTGAAATTCAATTGGATATCATAATTTTAAGGTTAAAATAATTCAATTATTTGTATTAGATGACAAAATAATTATCGTGCAACTTTTGATTCACAAAACTTTAAGTCTGTAGAATAAAATAATTATTTTAATGTAAAATAAACTATGAATTACTAATCTTTAATCTAAGTGAATATCTATATTAATTATTTTCCTTCAAAAAAGCTATATTAATTACTCATTTTTATTTTAACTAGAAATTATTATGGAATAAAATATTTATTTTAGTGTCAAACAATTATTGTATAATAGCTAAAATATTTCTTTAGTAATTCAACTGAATTTCATAATTATAAGGGTAAAGTCAAATATTTTTTTATAAAGAAAAATGACTCATTTTGACTAATTTAATACAAAAAATTTATCCTATTAAATTTAATTACATTCAAACTATAAAATCAATTAAATTAAAAAAATTATGTGAATAATAAGTCTAACAAACAACTAAAAAAATAATATAATATTAGATTTTTAATCTGTTCATTTAATTGTCTTATTTTTTATTTAATAAGTCTCTCTTAATTTAAAAACTTAACTCATCCAAACTTATAATTTTCAATAAATTAATTTAATAAAAAAATATTAGTAGTATTTCTAATTAAGACAATACTATTTTAAACTTAAATATAAAAAAAATCTCTAAATTAAGTTGATTGAAATATAAACAAATTTTAAACTTAATGTCATTATTTTAAAAATACCTTTAAATTAATTCAAATGTGAATGCCATATTCATTAAATATAATTAAGAGTAGTTTAAGAAATGTAAACATCTTTTTGTATAAAATCAAAAAATTAAATAAATTTAACTGATATCCTTAATCAATATGAAAGTAAGTATTTTTTTTCCTTATATTTAAATTTGGAGGGATTAAATAATAATTTTAACTTTAAAAAAAAAGGATGTAATTACGTGAAGTGTATTTAAATTATAAAATACTATAAAATAACACAAATAAACTTTTCTAAAATATAAATAGTATTGAGAGGATTACTTATGATAAAGCTTGTACGCGGTGACCCTCTGCAAATGATGCTGTTTCTTGATCAAAAGGTATTTGCATTTTTGCTATGAAATATTTAAAAAATGATTCCACACTTAAGAGAAACAGCAATTATTATTTTGGTTGGTTGTACGAAAAGAAATAGAATAATTAAAAATACAAGAAATAATTAAAAACAAAAAAATAAAATAAAAACAAAGTAAAATATTAGATTGATTGATTTTAGTGAAATAAATGAGAAATAAAATAATAAAAAAAAGTTATTCGAAGGAAATTATACAAAAAAATTTAATAAATTTATAAAAATACTGTTATATCTTTACGTATGTATTTTTTTTTTATCAAATTTAATCGGTTAAAATTAATACATATTCAATTATACTCAAGTCATGAAAGGTTTTAAATGAAAAGCATAATCAATTATCAAATTATAAAAATTGATTATCACGAAATGACATAAAATTTGTAAAGTTTCAAATGAACGAAAGTGACTTTTATCCATTGATTCAGAATGTGTCCTTCTTATATGGTGAATGTGAAGATTAAAATTTGTAAAGCAAGACCTACTAAATTTAAAATTATTTCCCTCACAATTATACTCTACCAAATAATTGTGCCTCATTTTCATCTTGGCCTATCTCTCTCTGTCGTACGAAACAAATTGGGTGTACGTTAGAAAAAAAATCCAAGCACAGAAAAAAGGAGTTGAGTTAAGGATAATTTCTTTATGTACATTCACCAAATGTTTACATTACATACTACAGAAAGGTTTACTGTCAAGCTAAACATAAGAGAGAAAAACCCAAGGAGTTGTATGCATAAAGAAAGACTTTGTATTTCACAAGTTATAAATTCCAATTTTCACTTATCTTCCTGAAATGGCATAAATATAAATACTCTTATAAGTATTATATAATTAGTCATTCCATAATTTCATAATTTTTTAAAGAGAATCTACCACTCTCCTCAAATTAGTAAATAGATGTCAATCATTCACAACATATTAACATTTATATCAAATTCTAACTACACTCATGACTGTTAAATAAAAAATTGATCATTATTATTTTTCATAATATATGTGTATGAAAAATAATTTGATGAGAGTGACAAAATTTATTTTGATAAAAAAATTAATCTTTATCGGTTAGGGATATCTTTGATGAAAAACAAAATATATATATATATAAGAAATCAAAATTTACTTTCAATCCTAATATATTATTTGTTTGCAAAGTTTTCATATCACTGCTGGTTCTGTATACTAGTCTTCCGTTTCCACCGCCAAGGGGGCTAGTGGTTTGACTTTGGCCACCATACAACAAATGTTATCTATGACACTTAGATGCTACTATTTTTATTAAATAACTTGATTGTATTTTATAAGTGAAAATGTTAATTAAATCATAAAATTTAATTGATTAATTTTAATATCTTTGCAATGCAAGAGGATGTAAACAGACTAAATTGAAATTACCATTAAAAAATATTCGATGACAAATTGAAGACCTCTACATTGCATATGCACGAGACAATATCTAATTTTGCTAAAACATACAAAGGAATAACATCACAAAAAGACAAAAGCTTCGACTCTTAAGAGTGTAGTTTTAAATAACCATGTGGTCTAAGTGGTAGCCTAAAAATTTTAATATGTTTTCCAGTAAACTTTGTATTTATTTGCAAGATATATTTATTTCTTGTAATTTATATATTAAAAATATTATTTATATAATTTCTATCTCCTTGAGAATCATGAGATACATCAATTATACAATACCCACTACAAAACCTGAATACATATTTGTTCTTTCTGCTTGTCAATTCTCCCAGATGTTTTCCATTGAAAGCAAACTGAGTAACTGACCACAAAATCATTCTGGTCTTCACTTTCTACATAAATTTCCCCATCGCTGCTATTCCTCAACCTACGACTAATGTGCTCCTCAATTGCTTCATCTGTGGAGAATGATATATCAGCAAAATAAAATAAAATGAAAAAACTAACTCCTGAATTGCTCAGTCTCAACTTGAGCCAAATTTCATAAGTACTGTAAAACTTGAACATTCAGAATCAAAGTAAATCCTAACAAAAAAATAAAAAAACTACAGATAATAACACATTACAACATGTGACAAATTTATTCCTTTTAGCATAACTTTTATTTCTGGTCATTACATATTAATATCTCTGATATGCAGTTGCTACTGCAAGGAGAGGAGATTTTCTATGAACAGCAAGGCCAGCATCTTCAGACATGTCAAAGTCCTCCCCTGCAGCCCCACCAGGCAATGACCAATCAAATTGGTGAACAAGGTTTGCTATGACCATCCCAATTAAAATTGTGGAAAATGTTACTCCAGGGCACCCTCTTCTTCCTGCACCAAATGGTATAAGCTCAAAATCATGTCCTTTGAAGTCTATTGAAATGCTGAGGAACCTTTCTGGTTTAAACTCTAGAGGTTGGTCCCAAGATGAAGGGTCTCTTCCAATTGCCCATGCATTCACTAATACATTAGTGCCAGCTGCAATGTCATACCCCTTCACATTGGTATCTTCCTTGCATTTTCGAGGAACCAATAAGGGAAGTGGGGGATGAAGCCGAAGACTTTCTTTGATCACAGCCTTCAAGTAGTTCATTTGGCCCAAATCATCCTCAGTTACATGAGTCCTGATACCAATCACACTTCTCACCTCGTCTTGCAATTTATGCATTACAGTTGGGTGCTTTAACAGTTCTGACATAGTCCACTCTAGAGCTGCGTGTGTAGTGTCAGTACCTGCAACAAACATGTCCTGAACAAAACGAAAAAGAATTACTAGACACCTTATAGTTATCAAACCTCACTGATTTAATGATAAATGTTTCAATTTCAGTAGTATATTAAGTATACGCAACACTTCATGGAAATATATGGGCAGGTCCTAGAGTACTATAAGAAAAAAAGAATTGAATATGTTTCGCCCTTATAATTTGTAAATATAATTTTTTTTATGGATATCCTTAAAAAAATACTTTTAGTCTCTAAAAAATCGCCTCTTTTAATCTCTCGCTCATGGAAATATATTATGTGTGATTTTTATCTTTCACAAAAGATCGTCTCTTTTTTATCCCTCTTTTATGGAAATAAGAATCACCCGTGACACATTTTCTTAAACGATGAATCAAAAGATTCTTTTTAAGTACTAAACATATTTATTCCAAGAAAAAAATAAGTAAAATATCATCTAGCTTTCGTTTTCTCTCCTTTCTTGCTGCATAACTAAACAGCAAATTCTTGCAGGTGGTCCTCATATTCATTTTCACAATTTCCAGAACCTATCCTTTTGTCTTCAATATCGCTTAAATAACAAATCATCATAGGAAACTCTTATACAAGCAGAGGTCAGACAGCACCACTGTCCAATAATAAAAGTCAGTACAGATGAACTAAACCAAAAAATACTCTAGGTATTTGAGATCTAATCAATTCAAAATTTGAAAAACATCTGACCCTTTTAATGTAAGTTGCCCTACTTATTAATTTATTATAAGAAGCAGGATCATCCTAAGCAAAGGTAGAAGTAAAGGAGAAGCAATATTACATGTGCAATATTACATGTTGATAGATTTGACAAATAATATGATGAAAAATGAAGAAAAAGATAAGAAGAAAAATGGGATGGAAGAGAAACCAAGTGTACGACAATAACTCATACGAAAAAAATTGATGTTCTTACTTACCAGCATCAAAGCCTTTATTGCGGTTCTATCAATGGAGGAGCCAGTAGTGTTACTCTTTTCTATGGAAAGCAAAATGTCCACAAAATCATTCTGCTCCTCACTATCATTATCAACATCAACATCCCCATCTCTTCCATTCCTAACATGCTCCTCAATCACTTCATCTATAAACTGGTCCAAATGTTTGGCCACTCTTTGTGCTCTGTCAGACAAACCACTAACCTTGCTAGTCACCCAATCAAGCCAAGGCACATAGTCCCCAATACACACAGCACCCAACAACTCCCCAAACTCCAAAAACAAATTATGAAATTCCCTCCCTTCTCCCCCACGGTACCTCCTTCCAAGAGCCACTCTACATGCCACATCATTTGTAAGTGCAACACACATATCAGTTAAATTCACGTGCAACGAATCACTACAAAACTGCTTAATATTTTCCATCATTCTAGCAGTTTCCTCCTCTCTCACATTGCGAAAGGATTGAACCCTTTTGTTACTCAGAAGGTGCAACACACTCAGATTCCTTATTTGCCTCCAGTATTTTCCGTATGTACAACTTGCTAGGTCTTTGGAACCGTACAAGAGGATATCATTCATCTTACGTTGTGGCCTATCTGAGAAGATCAGGTCATGAGTTTTCATTACCTCACATGCTGCATCAGCAGATGAGACCACAAGTACTGGTACCTTACCAAAATAAAGTAGCATTAGAGGGCCATAGTTTTGAGCCAAAGTTTGGAGTGTGCGATGTGGAAACAAGCCAAGTTGATGGAGATTACCCAGAAGAGGTAACCTTGGAGGTGAAGGGGGAGAGGTTTTGGTGGTTGCTGCATTGGAATACCATTTGATGATGATGTACATTAGAGAAAAGAAAAGAAGAAAGAGAGTGAAGAAAATCATTGTGAATAAATGGAAATTTTCTTGGCACAGAACTTGGTGTAACTACCACTTTCAATGTAACTTGTACTTATCCTAAGTGGTGCCGATTGTGGTATTTAATTTAGTCTTGTATGGATAAGGAAAGGGCAAAAGACAAGTTATAATTTCTGACGAAACTATGTGGAAAAGTCAGAGGCCAAGTGGGGATATCAATTATGACTCTTGCTTGTGCAGGGAAGATATTTTTTTTCTCCATGTCTCCAGCATGAGTTCATATGGTCCCAACTAAGATTTATACTCCTTTAGCACTTTTTATAACACTCAATTTACCAATTTATTACAATTATAAAAATTAGTTAATTTAAATAATAATATTATATTTATTTTAAATTATATTTTTTAATCATTTTTAATATTAATGAGACATACTTTTATTTTAAAAAAATATTATTATCAATTTGAATTCTTTTAATATCTCTCATCATTCATAAATTTACATTGATCTTTCAAAAGGCAAGAACATTGTAGGTTGTCGAGAAAAAATTATATTTATTTAACAGTCCATTATGTATCAATAGTAAAGTGTTTATTCTTTCTTATGCTTTTATCATTTTATTTTCACTGCATTCTTTTTTAATTTTTTTAAGAGATTGGTATTCAGACCATATATTGATTAAGAAGAAAAATAAATTCTTAAAGAGTTTTTCTTTAACGTTATTTCAAGAGAAGCGCTTTTTATATATAAAAAAAAATGTGTGAATATCATTTATTAAAACCTCAAAAGAGATCAGAACAATTTTCCCAAATTGAAATTTCACCTTCATAATTTACATAATAAGAGTTAGCATTACATATCAAAATAAACTTCTGAAATGAAACTTAATTTCTAATTAGAGTTTAATACAAAAAAAATACTTAAGTAGTTACATGATTTTGTCCTAAAATAATGATTTCTAGTGATTCAAATGAAAAGCCTTTTAAGATCCACCTGACACCAACTACAGAAGAATTAACATTACATATTAAGATACACTTCTGAAATGAAACTCAATTTCTAATTAGAGTTTAATACAAAAAAAAAAAAAATTGTTTAAGTAGTTACAACATGATTTTGCCCTAAATTAACGATTTCTAGTGATTCAAATGGAAAGCCATTTAAGATCCACCTACGACACGAACCACATTTTTAATATTTTTTTCTTTATATTTACGAAACATTTTTTCGCTTACATGTTGATAAAGACAGGCGAAAAGTGGTTTGCTTATTATTTTCAATGACACTAGTCATATTTATATGAAAATTGACAGAAAGTTTAAAAATGTGACTAAATCTGAGATGCAACTCCATAGTATTTCCATCCAAGTTTTATTTTTTCCTTACACATTTCACAATGTTGAATATCAACAAAACTTGGCTTAGAATGAGAAATGTTAACGCACAAATCTCCACCATTGATAAGATAGACTAATCCAGCTAGCTTCCAAAACAAAGGACAGGGGCACTTGAAATAAAAGATATAAAGCTTCTGATACAAGGAAATGAATGAATAAACAAGAATATTAAAAAAAATTACCACTATTGATTACACACAAACTATGCTAGGTACGTATCTCACTATTGATTTTTGTATACAAGCAACTCAGCATCATCACCGGCATGGTGATATAAAAATAAGGGTATAAGCGCTGTGAGCAGAGAATAAAAGTTGGTCAGACTCGTGTAATGGAGTCCCATTTCCTCCGGAATAACAACAAACCCTAAATTAAGCTGTGGCTGTACAGAGTTTTCCCTTTGATATTTCATCGAATTCTACACGATTCAATGACCTCGCTAACAGCTCTATGAGTCTCCGGTGAAATCATGTTCAATGATAGATGGAATTCCTGCAAATGAAGACACAATTATGAGTTTAAAAACCTATCAATGGAAGGGAAAGATGAAACCCCAGGTATCCAAAATGATTAAGATGAAACCCCAGTTACCATTTCCAAACAAATTTAGTGTGTAACAATATGTCAAGCTAGTTTCACATTTACATGTCCATGGTCTTAACAATTATCAACAGCTACATACCACAAATCTGTCCAGCACAGGTACAAGACTTGCTAAGTTCTGGTCTGGAAGATTGTCAGCAATTGCTGCACGGATGCTCTTGCTGTAGACCAAAAAATAGTAAATTATAGGCCTTAAAAATGCAACAAAACAATTGGGAATTGATAAGAAATCAACCTTTCAGTGGAAAGAAATGCTAGAAGCAGCGCAGAATAAGCCTCCACAATCATTTTCTCAGCTTCTTTTTCACCTTGTAGAACAGCTGCCTCATCATTCTGCATGATGAAACATGATTAATCAAATGAAATTTCATATATTTTCCCCTGTACATTACAAGACTTGAGACACGCCAACTTTTATTTTATTTTAGTGTTTCTAGCATTGATAAACAACTAAACAAGGACAATGGCTACAGATAAGATGAGATCTACAAGAACATTAACATCTTGAAAGTTTGAAACCAATTTTTAGTTGTTTTCCATATGCATCCTATTGCATTATCCACGTCAGAGCACAATCAAGTCAAGCCTGATTCCAACTTCCATTTTTCTTTAACCGTTGCTTGTTCATTTGAATTGACTGTTTTGTTTTTCTTTTGCAGCTATTTCAGTTTAAGTAAATAACATATTTTCATCACCTGATAATGCTGAAGTTTAAGTAAACAAGTTGGAAATAAGCTATAGATTTTCCACTTCGAGGATATAAAATCAGTAATTTCTCAACCAAAATAGCAATTCTAGTATTCCATGCTATTCCAAGTTTCCCACAAACATAATAACTGTCACAAGAATTCTAAGGAAAAAAATTAACATGCTACTCACCAGTTGCAAATGTTTATCTTCCCCAGCTCCCTCACTTTCACCCAGGTTAGCCAAGAAAATGGAGCATAGTAATTGAATAACATCCTTCCGAACCTCCTGGTGCAAGTTTACTGAGGAAGGTAGCAGAACACTGGCTGCCGCAAGCCGTGATCTGCGAGAAAAAGAGTAGCATGATTGAAAGGGTTTTCGTAAAAAAATTCAATATTAAGTAGAACAAGTGCCCAAGACTTATTACTTCTAAAGTAAGTGGATCCCTCCAATTATTTGAAATAAAATTAGCAATAGGAGAAAAACACTTACCAAAGAAAACAAATAAATCTCTTGTTCATGTACCTCTATTAGTTTCATTACCAACAGCCAGTTTTAGAAGTTGTTGAAATTACCTGTTATGACTATCCTTCTCAACCAGGTTTACAAGCAGGCCCAGAATAGCAACAAGGAAATCTAACTCATGATCAGTCAGATGCCTATCATATTGATGATCATTTGTAGTTCCTCCACCATTTTCCCTTATCTGAGCAAAGGACAACGACGAGGTGAAAGAAGGGAAATGACCAGCAATTAACATAGACATAGTCTCCAGTCCTCCATAGGTAGCAATTTGCTGACAGCCAACGGGGTTGTCATTGGTTAAATTCATCAGCACCTAAAATAAGACATTTGTTAGTGAATAAATTATAACTAACTTCTGTATGAGAAAAACCCTGATAGGATCTCCTATAAAAAAGAATAAGAATAGAGGACAGACATATCCTAGTTCTACAGATAGGTCTATCAGTATATATAAAAAACAAGAATTATATCCAGCAGATATCTCTCCAAAAGATTAGTGTATAACAGTGACAGAACTCAAGATTGAAAGTACACATTAAACAAAATAACTCAAATGATCTAACAAGGAATCAAGTTCTCCACTTTCACTCAATTACTCAAACATTATGAAAATAAGTGTTATGATATATAGAACAAACTTAAATCAGATAAAATACCTTTACAGCAGTAAGAAGGCAGTCAGCTAGAAGGTTGGACTCTTTTTCATCATCAACAGAACTGGAACAATCGATGTCTCCATGACTTAATTCTTGTTGGCTCTCATTGGTGTGAGATTGACATTCATTGTCAAACTCTCTATTTGCTACCACATGCTTTTTAGAATGAGATTTTTTTTGTTTTCCTGATAATAGATCCCACTTAGAGGGTGCAAAGTCATCCTCGTCAAATGCAAAGGGATCTTGGCTATCATCCAAGATTACAACTGGGGTACCACCTTCCATAAAGCGAACATTCTTCCCAGAACTATTTTTCATTGTGGATGTTTTACAGTATGAACTCTTTGATGCACCACTACAAGACCCAGACGTGGAAGAATTGACCCTCATCTTTAGTGAATAAGTATCAGCAGTTGAAGTGCTGGGAGTTTCAGAAATGGATAGCGAACTTTCCAACCGATTACATGTCAATATTCGGCTGATCTGAGAAGCATTATAACTCTTAACAGAAGAGGCTCTCTCAACACCATGGTACTTTCTAGTGGAACTGATGGATAAAGTGGCATTCTCTGTAAATTTAAATGAAGGAACATTCAGAAAATCTGAAGACTAACTTATTTCTACATAAGTAAGTCACCACCAATTTATCTTCCAGAAGTTAGAATATGACAACAAGCAGCGCATAACTCAAATGCTTGGGAAGAAACAAATTATATTTATAACAAGGTGCAGATTGCAGAATAATGAAAGCCCAGGCACAACAATCATGGTCATTCAACAAATTACCACATCCTGAACAAAGCTACATTTTCTAATAAATGTGGCTTATGAAAACCTTCAACTACAAAATGGTATGCTGGTGTCTAGACAAAGCAAATTTTGTGTCAAAATCCACTCATGATCATCAACTAAGATCCATGGCTCAACTTAAATATTTTGCTAGATGATTACAAATTTAAATTTCTACTGGTAGAGTGGACTACAAGCATTCTTAGAACGTGGGTTTGGACTTAATTCAAACCCAAAAGTTGACTTATAGGGTGAGGGTTACTCCCCACTTATATACTCTATCTCGACATTATCTCTAACCGATGTGAGACTTGAATTTTTCCTAATACACCTTCTCACACCTAGCACTTTTGGGTTCGGTGCGTGGATAATATGGTGGATTAACCTTTTTAATGGATTTAATATAGACTTTGATACTATCTTAAAATGTAGGTTTGGGCCTAACTCAACTTGATAAGTTACTCATAAGGCGAGGGTTGCCCCTCTACTTATATAATTTATCTTGACACTATCTCTAGCCAATTGGGTCTTTCCCAATAAGCATAATAAGAAAAATGAAAATCCACAACCCCAACCCTAATGCTCACTTCTCTTTTCGATTAAAACAATAATTTTCTTCCCTATATAGACAACAAAATTTAATCAAGGGTTTAGAGATGACATCTTTAATAGTAAACCGTTATAGTAACTCTGAAGCTCAATAATAAAGCTAATGACATTTCTTACTGATATAAACTGAATTACTGATAAAAACAATGGAGATTAACTCATTACAATATAAGAACAGAAAATGTTTAAAATAAAAGATAAATCTAGAGTTCTGCAGATGCATACAACCTCCAGACAAAACATATCCCCTTTTCCTCTCAATTCAAACCTATCATGCAGTACTGGTACCTATCCCTCCTTTCATATATTCTCATTTCTCCTCAACAGATTAACCACCTCCCACTATTCCTTGCCAGAATAGCATTTTGTTATGCTCCAGACATGACAGCATGTATTTTCCATTTATTTACTATTATGTCCTCTTCATCCATGTCTGCATACAATAACCTTTTACTTCCAGTCCCTTTCTGAATATCATATGCCTCAGTAATAGAGGCCTATCAATTCCGCAGGTTAATAAAAAATCAGAAGAGATAATAGTTATCTCCTAAAAGATGGAACAATTCAAGATATTGATCCTGTCTTCAGATAAAAGGATAAGAGTATGAAGGTTCTACAATGGTTTGACCAATTTCAGCATAGAAGTCCAACCAATTAAAAACAATCTAATACCTTTATAGTGTCTGAGCTGTTCTAATTCAGAGTCATGACAGGCCATAGAGAAGGGATCATAAGGCTTGATATCATTGGATGCAGCAGAGGCACTTCGGCATAAACATAGATCTACAGTTTAGGAGATTTTTGGCAGGGATGAGAGAGGAAATAAAAGCTTAAAACCATTAGAAGTGTAAACTAATCAAAGCAAAAGAACATGATTACTGAAAACAAAATAAATAATAAGGAAAAGGCAGCAAAAGCAACAAGTTACCCCTTGGAGTGATCATTACCTGAGAGGATTTTTGTGACAGTTATAATCAGCTCCGTAAAAGAAATTGGGGGTCCCTGAGGACTTAATTTTCTTTTCATTCCAAGCAAATGAGTCTATAATGAGAAAGTACACATTAAGATTGACTGATTGATAAATTAACAAGTTTGGTGAGCTAGGCATGCAAAGCAACAAACCTTGCAGCATGCACTATGCAATAGAGATGGAGAAAGCCACACATGTAAAATTCAAGACAACAAAAACGACATCTATAAAAATAAATAAACATGTTTATAAGTAAACAGGCAAAGAACACATGTCAACCTGATTGTCATTGCTTAGGAAAGTAGCATTTTCCATTATCTTCAAGCACTTGAGAAGCAAAATTAGGCTCTTGATTCGTTTGTCATTTCTTGAATCTTTGGTAGACAGAGAACTATCCTTCATCGATTTCTGAAAGACAAATCCACAGTTTCCAGGTAATTATTACCACAATTTCTTATTTGAGGAAGCAAATATAGAGTGCATTTGGTTATGATTACATTAGAAGTAATGTTGAAAGAATTAAGGTTAAAAAATTTATTGTTGTTTTAGAATGATATTTTAAAAATGAAATAAGAAGAATTGATTTTTTTGGATGAAAAAGTACAATCACTCTTGGAGTGTAAATATAGATTTTTTTATGGGTCCCACACCAATAATCTATTTAACAGAAAAACTAAAAAAAATTCTGTCAAAACCAATTTGACTCACAGCAGGATTAATTGAGAGTCTAACAAGTTACCCAAACACTCGTGTTACTTACAATATGTCTTTTTATCAACAAAAATATGATTTGAGAGTTTTTCAAACAGGCAAATAAAAAAATAGGTGATGCATCAGCAAAATACAATATATGAACTTGAACTAACATACAGGCTCACACCTCCAAATCTGAATGACAATTCATAGTGACTTCAAAGACTGCATCAAGTCCTCCATGCTCCCTTAATTTTTCCTTGAAATTTCCACCAGCCTTCCGTACAGCACCAGAGGTTTCTGAACACAAGTAGTCCCCCCATAACATCCAAAAATAAAATAAACTAATACTCAGAAGATATTCCAATAGAAACATCTCATAAAAGAATATATATAGTCAGCAGGATCACAGAACATTACAAAGCCTATTGAAGTTAGTTTCTGACCAACTAGAAGCATCATAAACTCCTTATAGAAACTAAAACTATAACTTGCGGAGAACGAATACCACAGAAATCATAATTTACAAATGAAAAAAGCATAATCTTGATTAATTTGGGATGGAAATTCACATAAACAAATACCACTGAAATACAATTCAGAATATATTAGCCCCCTAGAATTTATATATAAACAAACCAGATTCCATCAAATTAAGCGCCACTGCTGAGAACTCAAGTTTTATTTGTATTACAATTCAAGATGGCACCATCATAAATTGGAAAGAAATGAAAATGACGACTGATACATAAACTCATCACTGATACATTTTAAACACTAAATAGGAAATGTCAGTATACATGAACAGATTTGGTTGCCTATTATTATTTTTATGCTATACCAACATGTATTTAAAAGAACACAATACAGTAGAGGGAAAAAACATCTTCAGCCAATACTACAAACTGTGGAAATAAATGTTATTTACAATACCATCAAGAGAAATGGCAGACAAACAAGCCTTCTCCATAGTCAGCAATGCCAACCATTTTGGGCATAACTCTGGTCTCTCCACCCTACTGTCATTCTGACATGTTTTTAGCTCTTTGCAATTTACTAGAATTTCTTGAACTCTAGAAAAAACTTCTGCAGAACTGGAGTCCAATCTTCCTGTTGTATTTTTCAGCATGTCATCATTCTGACGCAATGATAGAAGTTTATAGCCAAATTTTGGTGTTTTGTCTTTAATAGTTGTGGAGACAATTGGTTTTAACAACTTCATGAGAAATTGAACACAACCAGGTGATTCAAGGAGGTGATCATCTTGGCCCTGAAATAAAAAAGCATGTCCAGTAAAATACACGATAATAGTGATGTTCATATTGCCCATAGCTTTCATTATTTATGATTCACTAACTGCAACGCCACAAGCAAAAAAAGACTTACATCACTGGTCAAAATGTAGAAAAGGGTTGCAGCTGCAAGATTGCTGGGAGAATCATCAAGACTGAGGCCCAAAATAGCATCAATTATTGTCTTTGCCATCCTAGAAAGCATAAAAATCTGGGATTTATCAGCTAAACATACATACTGTTATATTTCCAATATAAGAAAGAGTTCAATCCATGCACTCAGTTTAAAATTACAAATTTAAATGATGATTTACAGAAATAGAATAAACACCCTGGTTCTCAAAAGCTATATGTATAACCCCCATTAGTCTAAGTCACTCGAGTTCAAGTCGTCACCACATTAGTGCATCAAAGATTTTGTGACCAAATTAGTCCTTTAAAGATAAAACTACCACATCATCAAATTAGTTCTTCAAAGATCTAAAATATTCCAACGTATTCATCCCTATGGAATACAAAAGTGGTGAGACAAAAAAACTATGAGGGACTAATTTGGTGGCAATTAAATCTTCAAAGGATCAATTTGGTGAAAAAATCTTAGAAGGACTAGAGCAATGACAAAATCTTAGAAGGACTAGAGCAATGACAAAATACATCTTTGAGGGACTAAAGTGATGACAAAAAACACACATCTATGAGGGACTAAAATGATGACAAAAAAAATCTTTGCGGGACTAATTTGGCAACTAAAGTTTTTGAAGGAAGGATTAGACCTGGCTCACTCACGGACAACTACTTAATACTAGGGCAAATGATAACGATCATATTATGAATCTTTTTAATTTTTTGAATCTTGATATGGAAAATTTTACATCATTATTACTGTATCAAATAACGAGAAAGTCACCCACAACGGGCGACTCAAGTGGGAAGCACAGTCAGCAATTCAGGGTTCGACCACACAAGAAAGCACTGGAGAAAGGTTGCTCAATACCATGGACGATGTTTAATACCACGCCAAAGAGGGGTATGGGAATACCCCCGTAACATTTAACAAAAAATAGCAACAAAGTCCATTAAGTGAAAACAAACAAGCGCGATCCTTGAAAACTGACAAATATCTAATCTCCCCTCAAGTCACATTTCTACGTTAAAAGTGCCCGAAGAGATCTCAAGATCGAATCTACCTAAACGGAAACTATCATAAAATCAACAAATCAACAAATTCTCGAAGAAATTTACCAACCCTTTCAATTCTCCATCTCAAGCAGAAGTAATAAGTAATAACTCGTCAAATCCACGACGAAATTTACAGCTCCCAACCCATCCCCAACATTTGAAAGCGCCAACAAATTCAAAAACCCCACACATCCAGCGAAGCTAAAACCACCCCACCACTACTCCCAGCCCAAATTTAAATTTTTGAACCAAACCCAACAAAACTAAAAAGAAAATAAAATAAAAAAGACAAAACTAAATTAAATGTAATCAAACACCCACACACACATAACACTTTTCACAAACCCATTTCAGATTCACAAGAAACAAGAAATTTTGAGCGAAATTGACGCACCCTTGAGTTCTGAGAAGCCTTCTCCGGTGTGTGGTGGAGCAAATTGTCAAGAGCGACACCAAACTCGCCCTTCTGATCCGCATAGGCTGACCCTTGCGGAGCCCATCGAGGGCGAAATTGACCTCGTCAACATGCTCCATCATCTCCCCGAACTCCTGAGCCTCCATCAGCGTCGACGTCGCCGGAATCGCCGCCGCCGCCGCCCGCTTCGCCCGCTTCGACTCTCGCCCTCCTCCACCAAAATCGTCGATCTCCGAATCGAAGAGGGGCCAATGCTGCGAGGTCGAGTCCTGCGAGGAGAACGCGAAGCCGCAGAGGGGGTCGTCAATCTCTTGGGATAAAGAATCCCTGAAAGGCTCCGAAACGTCGTCGTTTAAGGAAGAGGAGCCGGAGCACGTTCCCGAGAGGGTTCCTTTGCGGCGGCCGTAGGTGCGGACTATCATCTTTCGCGGAGATCGGCGGCGGGTGGTGGGGGTTGGTGGCGGCTAGGGGGAAGAGGGGTTGGGCATTTCGGGACAAGAAAGGGGCTTTTTCGGAAATTGAAATTAGGTGAGGAGTGTTCAGCTGGGTCAGTTCAAGAACTGGAACAAGAAGACGAAGATGAAGGAGAAGAAGAAGAATTGAATTGAATCGATGAAGGAGTGTCGTGTTGGGTGAATTTGAATTTTTCTTGTTATCAAATTCCGTGCGATTTTGAATCGATGGGCCAGTGTGGTTTTATTTTATCCGGTAAGAAATAAATACCTTTGTTGAATATCAAGAGAGTAAGGGTATTTTCGGTATTTTAAATATTTCAGACATCGTTTTCTCACGTGACGGTGGAGTCATCAAAAATTTTAATTTATTAATATTATTATTTATTGTCCCTTATTCATACCTATATTATAAATCCAAGTTATATTTTAAGACGAATGTCATTGTAGATCATTTTTATAAGTAATTTAGGATGTAACATTTTTATTTGTTGTAAATTTTGTTTTATTTTTATATTTATAGTATATATTTGTTAAATGATAATTAATATTTAAATAGTTCTAAATTTAATTCTTTAGTAAGATTTTAAGTTTAAGTTTTGTGGATAAAAAAAATATTATTGAGATTTCATTAAAAGTAGTCAATTAGATGTTTTTGACATATATTAGTCATTGATAAATTTAGTGAATAATTTGTATCAATAACATAATTGTCAAAAAATATTATACATTTGTTGCATCAAATTATTGTTTGATTTCAAAATTCATTAGTAATAAGATCAAGATTGTCCTAAAGAAGTATTCACCATCGATTTTTGTTGGGTGTTTTGAGGTCCTCCTCAAGCAATGTAATGATGAAGTTAAGGTACACAATTTACACTTAGATTATTCACACTTTCTTCATTATTAGTATAACTTCTTTTACATTTTGAGATTTGTATAATAGTACATAAATCATTTTACTTGTTTAGGTCAAAATTATATTTTTTTTAATGTCACAATTTGAATTTCAATTTTTTATTTTAACAAAATAAGTTATAGATTTCTTCATATTTTTTACTATTTTTTAAAGAATAAAGATCACCGATGGACAAAGAGAATGATTGGATTATGTTTAAATTGATCCTTGTTTTTTATAGATTTAGTTTGAGTATTGTTCTTGTTTGTTTAAGAGGTTGATTTGGATTGTGTTTGTTTTTTGGTGTTTTCGTAACAATAATGACAAAGGCAGTGAATCCATCACAACTAATGGTAAAGACTATAAAGAAGTTTTTAAAGAGGAACACGCCACATTGAGAGATAAAGGTGGTGGACATGATGTAAGAGATGATGGAGATGGTGTAAAAGTTTCAAGGAAGGCATTAATTCAATTTGACAAAATACAAGTGCGAGGTCTACATGAATCTTGCTATAAATAAACATAATGCATTGTAGACCACCTACAAAAGTGATCCATAATAGTATTTATTTATATTTTAATAATATATATGTTCAACATTTAATTTTATCATTCAATTTTTATCATTTTTAAATATGCTTTCTAATTTTAAAATTTAATTGAATTTGATTTCATTAAGTTTAAAAATTATTTTTTCATTATCTAATGTTACTTCTCATTCATCTTTGTTTATATATTTAACTTTCTTGGTTGCTTATCACTTTTAACTTATCTTTTTTTATCTTTATATGTAAATTTAATTTTAACATTTTAAAAGATTAAAGTTAAAAATAATTTTGTATTGTTATATAAGTTATTTATTATAAATATAAAATATAATTTATATGGTAAAAATATTTATTTATTATGAATTTTAATTAAAAATATTTATTTATTGT
>JAMLFT010005060.1:0-18229 GCA_026544285.1 Pachyrhizus erosus | reverse complement strand
ATTATTTTTTAAAATTTTAATTGCGTTTTTATTAAAATTACTCATGTTACCTGCGAATTTTTTCATTAGGTTAATTATCATTGCAAAACATAATTTATTAATTATAAATTAAATATTATAATTGTTTGAAATAATTTATTAAATATTTTTTATAAACTATATATTTCATATGTATTAACATTTAAAAAAGATAAAAATACAAAATAATTAACTTAGCTTTGTAATCATTGAAGATATGAGTATAGATTTATAGCATATAATCTTAATAATATTGTGATTAATTTCACATTCATATTGTCAATATAAAAGCAAGAAAAAAATGACCAAACATTTCTTTTTCATTTTTCATGCATGAATGTTTCAATATAAAAATGATAAATTAAAATATATACTTAATTAATAAAATAATTTAAAAAGTTGTAGAATTACAAATGTTGACTTAATTAAAAAATTGAAGTTACATTACTTTGATTATACAAAATAGTTAAATTCAATTAATTTTATATAAATTTAAGAAAAAATAATATTAAATAATTTTATTTTTCAGTAACATTTTGTATGATTAGACTTATAAATTATTAAAAATATAGCAAACACGTTATGAAAAATCTATCGTAAACATAATATTTTTCAATAAATCGTTGTACTCAACATCTCAATACCAAAATTCTTTATACAAACCTTTTATCATTTATTTTTATTTTTAGTTGCAACAAAGGATTAAGTAAAATAAATAATCTGTCATGATTTAATTTGGATTTATATTATTAAAATAAATAAATATTAAAAATAATATATCACTAACATAAAATTCATTATTTTATATTATTTTAATAGTTTATTTTTATATATTGTTAGTGTCAAAATACTTTATATTTTCAACAATAATAAATCATGGTAAGTGTCACTGTAAAATTAATTTTTTTATCATAAATAATAATTTATGATTAATGATAATGTAAAAATATTTTAGGGTTTAGGATAAAACTATTTTACATTGTAATTCATAACCTAATAAAGTGTATAAAGCCTTTGGAATAATATATAAAACATAATGTAGTCAAAGTTATATAATCAATATAAACTATAATATTTTGTATTATCAATTCATTTTTTTCTTATAAATTAATCACTTAATTTTTATGTATTCTAATTTCTATCTATAATTATTAATCAAAATTAAATATGATGAATTATTTAAATTTCACTGCATATTTATAAATTATTGTTTTAATTATTATTTATGAAATATATTTTAAAGTAATTAATTTTAGAAATAAATAAATTTGAGCATAATTATTAATATAATATTTAATTTTAGGCTTAATTTTACTTTTAATTTCTCTAGTTTTTAAATTGTGTAATTTTAGTCTCTTAGACTTTAATTGTGATAATTAGATCTCTCAAATATCTTTAAGTATATAATTTTTTTTCTCAAATTTTAATTGTGCAATTTTAATCTTTCAATCATTGTAATCATGCAATTTTAATATCTCAAGTTTCATAATTGTGTAATTTCATGTCCTCAAATATTGTAATTATCTAATTTTAGTCCTTAAATTTTTAATTTTAATTTCACAATTATGAAATTTAAAAGATTAAAATTATATAATTATGATATCCAAATTGAGGGATTAAAATTACACAATTGTAATATTTCAGAAACTCAATTCACATTTTTAAAATACAAATGATTAAAATTACACGATTATAATATTTGAGAGACTAAAAATATAGTTAAATATTAATTTTATTATAGTATTTCTATATTTAGCTTTTTTTTGTTGTCTTTTGATTTTAACATACTATATGTTAATATGAATGCACAATTATCAAAGTTATATAATAAATATGATTAATTTTAACAATTTAATTATATTTTAATTAACTTATTAAAAATATGATACCAGTGTAGATGAAGAGATATTGGATATAATATCAATTGTTAGTTTTTAACTCAAAATATTCTAAATTTATTTCACTTATTAATATTTACAGTATGAATTTATAATAATAAAATTATAATATTTTATTTGAGTGTTATCAATATGAAATAACTTTATTAATATTTATTAATATTATTATTATTGATGCAATAATCGTGAAAACAATACTTAAAAAATAAAAGTCTAGATATAGACATATGATTTGTTTGAATAAGTTTAATAAAAAGCACTTTTAAAAAAATAAAAAGAATTTCTTTATTAGTTAAAATTAATTTATGTATGAATTAAAATTCATCTTTTAATAAATTATATGAATAATATTCTACAAATTAATTCATATAAAACTAATTTTAGTATATAAAAAAGGCCATTTTAATTTTTTTTCTTAATTTTTTTATAAATATTTTTAGATAATTTATCAAAATAAGTCCATAATATGTTTTGAGTTCTACATTTTTCCAAAAATAAATATAAGATAAAAGAAAGAAAAAGAATATGAAAGTTAAATAGAAAATGAGGGTGTTAAGTTAAGTCTATATTAAGAGAGAAGGAAGTTAAATAGAAAATGAAACATGAAAAAGCATGATAATTAAATATAGAAGTTTCTAACAAAAAGTGAAAACTGAAAATATAGATTACAGAGTATATAGTACTTTTGGTTTAACTATGAGAAGACCCTAATCATAATTTAGAAAGCAAAAAAACTTAGTTTGAGGCAAAACTTAAATATGAAAAATGACTTATCTTTAGTTTTATATAACTTATTTTACAAATTTTTTAAAATAAGGTTATTATATATAATTTCACGACCACTTATTTCAAAGATTGTCATTAAAATCATTATCTAAATAAAATCAATTGTTCTGTAAAAAAGAAAAAAAAAATCAATTGTTAACTGTTTACTAAAAAAACTGACATTTAATAATAGAAAAATTAAAAATATTAACTATTATATTATTTTTTTTCCTTAAATATAATTTTTTTTTTAAATTCTTTTTTATAAGATTCTTTTCAAATTTTCTATTGTATTAATAATTTTTTTATCAAAATACTTTTAATTACTTTATAATAAATATTAAATATTAATAAGATAATTAATTATCTCTCTTTATAAAGATCGAAAAAGAAAACCAACACATATTAATTAATTAGATAAAAAATAATTAATTGATTGAAAAGAGAAATGATGAGTTTCGATAATTTTAAAAATAATTTTTTAAAAAACAATATAAATTACTAATAAATTTAATATTACTAACTAAATTAATCAAAAAAAAATTAGAATATGAATTAGTTAAAAAAAATATATTTAAAAACACGGGTAATAATTGTATTGATTAATATAATTTTTATTTAACAAAAAGTAAAAATTTTAGGATAAATTCTATCCATCCATCCATGTGCTAATGTTTCATGTAGTTATAATATATATCAAAGTTTTAATCAATAAAATTATTTGTTATATAATGCATGTATCATATTAACTGTTAATATATAAATCTATAATTCTTATAATTAATAACAATCAAACTTCTGTAAGAAGAAAAAAAAGTCATGTTAACGTATGTTTGCATTTAATAATTAGTATAGAAGTTTTTTCCATTGACTAATATGCAACAACTTTTCTTAGTACAAGATGGAGCAGTTTTCTCTAAAAGAGTTTAAGCAACCAAAAAATTTTCAAGAAAAGAGGGATTAAAGGTTTTAAATTTCAAGAGTCCTAATAAACTGTACAAAGAAAGAAAAATCACATGTTGATATGAAAAAGAAAAGAAAATAATGAATCAGCAGAAGCTTTTGTTGTTGAGTTTGCATGCGCTTTGTAGGCGTGCAGACGAGTGAGTACGTCATCCCTACTAAAGATAATTTATTGGCTTTGTGGTCCAATGTTTATATATTTTATGCTGTACATTAGAGAATGGGACCACTTTTTATTTTTATTTTTTATCTCTTTTATTTCTTTAGAAAACAAAATTAGAAAAATTACTCCAACTTTAAAAATCTTACAAATATTATAGTAAACAATAGACTTAAATATAATTTTAATCTTTTTATTTTGTTTAAACAAATCTTACTTTTGAGCCTTAATTTAATATAACTCATAAATGTTTTTTTAACTTCCTCTAGAAATTTATGGAAATCCAAACCAGGAAAGTTAACACCATGATCAAGAAAGAAACTTTTCTTTAAAACTCTGAGAAAAAATGAGATGAAAAACTGATTCTTATTCACTGCATAATAGCAGTAAAACTAACTCTATAATCATCTAACTAATTCGCTAATTAAGTATCGACTATCTAAAAGACTGAAAATATGATGTTTACATTTCCTATAGTTAAAAATCATTAATTAAAGTTTTATAATCAAATGATTTCAACAACTCACTATATCAGATACAAAAAACTCATTATATGATCATTTATTCAATCTGCAATGTAATTAGTCTCTAATTAAATCTAAATATTAATTTTGAAGAACTTTTAACAATGATAATAATTTCAAATATTGTTGATAAAATGCTCTATATGCTTTACATGTATTTTAAAAAATCAATTTTAATATAGTTTAATACTTTTAATAGGACATTAATTTCATTTGATATCATTTCTTTCAATATCTTTAATTTTGAAAAAAAAAATCAAGACCATTAATATCAAATTAATTTTAACTAAAACTTAATTTTCTTCAAAATTAATACAATATTTTTCTATTCATCCTCCTTTAAAATTTTAAATTATTGGGATTCAAATAAAAAAAGTAAAAATGACTTCATATCCTACTATTGATCTCTACTCAAATATCCTCTCAATAAAATAAATAAATTGATTTAATATGTATACAAAATAATAATAAATAAATAATTTTTTATAAGAACCAAATTACAATAATCTTGAACTAAATGTATGATTTCATTACTATCATTTGATCAAAGTGTTCTTTTTTTATAAAGCATGCTATTCTTTTTTATGAAATTTAAGTTCTATATTTATTTCATCACCAACCTTTTCCTGGAATTTAAATCAAATGTAAAACTACTTTTCATATAAATTTATAAATGAGTAATAACATGTGTGTGTATAAATTGCATAATTTTACTAATATATTAACTATAAGTAAGATAATAAATTTTATCATCCAATAATTTAAATTAAAAATAAAATTTTCTAAGAATACTAAAATAATTAAGAACTTGAAATGATTAAGAGCCTTAAGGATGCTTAATTGGCATTGAGACAGTCAAAACTTAGAGCAATTTTAATCAATTGTTTATGTTAGTTCTTAAAATTAAGAAACAACTTGAGAATATCATTGGAGCAAATAATTTTCATTAAATTCTTATAAAATTTGTTTATATTAGAAACTAAAGTTGTTTAAATATTAAAAATATAATTTTCAAAGTCCAAAGGAGATTCTTCTATAAATAAATAGATAAAATAGAACTCAATAAAAATAAACTAACAACTCATGTTACACTGAGTTTTGCCATTAGACTACAAATGAGTTGGTGTTCTTAATTCCTATATGATAATAAAGAATATAGGAAAATAAAGTTAAGAATTCAGATCGATTAAATTCTTGCATTACAAATACTTTTATAATCAAACAGAATTGGTAATATGATTCCATATTTATAGCTATATTTAATATTACCATTAGAGGTAATATTAAAAAAAAACATGTTTCTTTAAGAAGTATTATCCATAGTCATAAATAATTTAGATATTTTTTGTTTTTTATTGTTGTAAAAATTCTACTTCTTAATCAAATAAGTAATTTTATTTACAAATAATACATGATTTTGATGATTTAAATATTTCACATAAATATGATAAAAATATCAATTAATTTTGAAATTTATATTTCTACAAATATTTTTAAAATCTCATTTTTCAATTTTTTTTTTAGGTTTGTTTTAAAGAAAATTAGTGTCCCATCTTTTTCTTAAAAATTAGCTAACAAAAAGTATTTTTCAAAATATAAAAATTTTAATATATTAATATTATGAAAATTAATTTTTAAAAAATAACATATTAAAATAAATATATAAAAATAAGAGAAAGGTATATTGATAATATTGAGGAGAATAAATAACACTTGCCAAAACGTTTACATTACATGAGGAAGAAGATTTTATCACTGAGCCCAATTTATAATTTATTTTGTTTGGTTTAGCCCATCCCACAAGTTTTGTATAAAAAGCCCAACTCAAATGTTTCGACCCAAAACCCCTAAACCCAATTCACAATTTCGAAAATACAAACAGAAAAGCCCCCGGCGAGGATCGAACTCGCGACCTTTTGCTTACGAAGCAAACGCACTACCACTATGCTACGAAGGCACATTTGATAAGCATAAACAAACATTATTATAAATTTATTCACATTTTCTGTCTAAAATTTTTAGTTTTTAGTGAGCATTATTAACTCTCACTCTTTACCCACCTTTCAATTCTAGAGATTTACAACTTTTCGTGCCTATTAACTCGAAAACTAATCTCAAACTAACATTAGATAATTTAGATACAATATAACACTCCATTTTTGCTTACCTTATGCATAGAAAAATTATGTCAACTATTCATATCTTTTCTGGGTTACAAACTTCTCAACATAAGGCTTTATTATCAGTTAATGATTTAATATAAAGTTTTTATAATATTATCTCATTAAAATATAAAAAAATGAATATATATTTACATTAGATATAAACTCACTTTATATATAAATGACAAACATTAAACCCTTGTTAAAAATATCACTGTCCTCTTTATTTTTCTATTACCATTAGAGTGATTATCCTTGAATAAAGCAGCACCGCTTGATTCTTGTTGAATATTTTTCTATTTTAAATTTGACCTCTTAAATATTATTGTATCATAAGAAATAATTAGTATTAACAATACACGGGATAAGGGTTTATTAGATAACCAAAATTTATCATAAATAAATAATTTTAAAATTAAATTATATTATAATTAAAATTTATAATAAACAAATATTTATATATAAATTATATTTTAAATTTATATTAAATAATAAATAATTTATATTGTAATAAAATATTTTTTAACTATTGATAATTTCTTTTAAAAATATTTAAATTCAATTTATAAAGAAGATGAAAAAGATAGTTAAAAAAATTGAAAACACATTTTTAAAAAAAAAAAAATTAAATCGTTATAGTTGAAGAATAAATTTTAAAACGTTATCATTTAAGATAATTCTTCTAATTTATATAAAGAAAAAAAGGAGGATATTATATTATAGGATATCATTATATATTTACTTTGGAGATATATTGTTCTCTATTGATATTGTTTATCTATATATTGAGAAGGACTAATAACATATTCATTATCACTTTTATTTTTAATATTCTTCTTTAAAATTTATATAATATTTAAATATATTTTTTATTTTGAATAAATATTAAAAAAAACTTAGTCTTTAATAAATTTTTGTTAATTTTTTATTTTATTTTTTATCTTCAAATTTGTTTAAATAATGTTTTGAAAGATATTTTGATAGCATTTTAAGGATAAAACAAAAACTCTCTGAAATTTGCAATGTGGATTTCATTTAAGAATACATTTTAATATTTCATAGTTTAACATATTCACTGTTTCTCTCATTCTATCACCCTTCTTTAAAATTCAAATAAATATTAGTTATTTAAGAATGAGATGCATCGCACTTTTTTTTTAAATTTGTATATTGAAATTTCATTTAATATATTTTATTATTTCTTCCATCCAAAATGATTGTAATTTAAGATTTATAAAAATGTTTTAAAATAATTAATATTCTTACTTTTAAATAAGATATTAAATATCTATTCCAATTTTATTTTTTAATAAATATTGTTGTCTTGAAAATTTTAATAATATATTCATTGAAATTAAGAAAGAGAATAAATATATTTTAATAAAATTATCTTATAATAAATATTATTTTATTGAAATACTTATTTTTTTAATTTATGTGAAAAATCTTAAAATATAATATTTTGGGATAGAGAAAGTAAAATGTATGAAATTTTTATTGTAAGCATATACATACACGTACACATAGAGAGATAAAAATGTTGAATTATTTATTGACTCGTTCAAATTAATCAATTATTTAAAATAAACTTTTAACTTATTAATTATGAAAATTATTAATTTAATCATAATACTACATGATAGACATTTGTTATTGGACTTTTAATCCAGAGAGCACATGATAGGTTCAACTAATGACTAGGTACTCAATGAGAAACCCTATTTTTATCTAAGAACAATTACAATAAATAGTTGTTTAAAAAGCTTTTTCAATTGGTCTTACATCCACTTTAAACTTATTAGTTTTTATTTTTTTTTCCAATAATAAATATTAAATAAATTACTTAATGAATCTAAAAAATATATCTTTTAATATTTTAGTTCTTATAGAATAAATATTTTTTATTTTAATTTTATTAAAAAAATATTTTAATTTTAACCCATTAAATATTTAAAGTTTTTTTTAATCTTTAAATAAAAAAAATATTTAAAAGACTAAAATCAAATTAAAAATCTGACTAAAATATAAAAAAAAAAATTATTTTACAAAAATTAAAAATTTATTTACATCTATTTTTTATTATTTAAAATTAATTAAAGAACGATTACATGAACAATATCATGTCATCCACTCCAATAATAAATTTTATTAAACAACTTGCTTAACTTTAAGCAACTCTGGTAAGAATCGTGTTTAATGCAAGCAGAAGTATGAAAAAACCCAAGTGATTAGACATAGAGCTATCCTATCTCATTCTTTTCTCTACAAGATTTAATCAAAAGATTATGAACATGGACTTAAGCTTCCCTACAGGTACACACATTCTAAAACATGCTGTAGTGTACTAAGAAAACATATATTATGCACCATTTTGTGGCAAGGGACTGGCTTAGGCAGGGGATAGTACGTGGAAACGCATTCCTGGCATGAAAGATAGGAGCCGTTGTCATTAACTCAAAAATGGGTGAATAGAGTAAGACAAAGATGTTTCACATGAGGAACTTTTAGTTTCTATGTATTATGCATACTACAAATCCATGGTAACTCAAATTTCTTTACACCTTAGCAAAAAATTAAATGATCAAAGCTCTAATAAGCAAACTTGTATGCCTTGACACAAGAAAATTTTTTATAAGCAGATGACAAGGAAATTATATAGATCTAATAATATCCGTGAGAAAAAGGGAAGAATTGAACAAACTACTTTCCAAATAGCTTCCTGCGCCTAACTGATGGCTTGACTCGCAAACCTGCTGATTCACCAATCACAACCTCATCTACTAAGTCCTTAAATATTAGTCTCTCAATATCCAACACAACCCCAGGTAAGTAACCATGAAAATCTGTCCAACTTTCTGAGCCATGCATAACATCTTCACACAGTATACTTTTTAGACCATCATCTTCATCTTCTAAGCAGCATTCTGGCTTCTTGGCTTGAATTTTTTCAATCTCAAAGCATAGTTCTTTAAGAAGCTTTTGAGCACTCAAGGTTTTCTTTGTGAATCTGTTACTGTTAGGCCGAAACCATGGCTCAGGGGAGGAGCCAAATTTTGCGCCAAGAATCTCATTCACAGAATCAAAGATGAGTTTCCTGTGAAATTTCTCTTTGTTCAGATTCATGTTAGCATCTTTTCCGGGGCTGCTTTCTTCTTTTGAAAGCAGACTACTTGCCTTGGTCTGTTCCAAGACTAGGAATAACTCAGGGTTAATGGGGTGACCTGACGAGTGAAGTTGAAATGTCAGCAACTCAGAACTCAGATCTCTAAGTAAGAGACCTGAAGCTAATAAGATTTCAGAGATGTATCTGTGGTCTGGATTTGTGTTTTCACATAGGGAAGCAATGTAATCGATTCTAGCTTCATCATGAGTGGAGTTCAGCCGTCGAAGCTTCTGAACAAGGTGATCTATGTTCTGTAATTTCTTGCGATTGATCTCTAGGGATCCGGTGCTGTTAAATGAAAGGCTATCTGCAGGGTTCCACTGATCTTTAATCTCATTTTCTTTGGCTTCTTGAGCATCCTCACCTGCAGAATTTGGTCTTATAATTAGATAGGTGAAAGAAAAAAAATTCAAACTTTTGAACAATCATATGATGCATAAAAGTAATATCTGTTGATCAAATCTTTGGGACAAATTTCGGGACATGCAGATTAAGCAAGGAAGAATGTACAAATCTGACTGTTGCTTATTGCCATGGCCAATAACAATTTCAATTATTATGTCTAACGCATGTGCTTGTTTTCTAGCTGGTACCAATACCATTGTTGCCTTAGACAGACTAATTCTTGACGCGCATACACTTCAAATCACTTGAGGCTCATTGAAAAACTAGTGATCCGATAGAAAGCAATATCATTTATAGGAGACAAATCTTACTTTTATTTTTATGCACAAGTGCCAATGCAAGCTTGACCAACTATTCTCAGATTGTTATCACTTGTCACTCCCTCGAAAGATTTTCAATCTCTTACTTGAGGAAACATTTTATTAAAAAGAGAAAAGGATAAAAGTTCACTTTATATACAAAATTGCAATGCATCAGGATGCTGAACTGAATGAAACAAGAACTTGTCCCATAATTTTATTTAGTATATGATCTGTATCTTATCTTCTTTATTTAGAAGACTCAAACTATACCTTTTGAATCTTCAGATATCTGCTTTACTGGGGATGGCACATCATCTCTGTACACTGAGCCATCAAGAACTGAGATAGGACTTGGATGTTCTGGTGCATCTGTTGCAAGTTCTGCAACTGTCTCGTCCTCATCCAACCTTGGAGTTGATTTCTGGAACAATAAACAAAACATACACATTATCAACTGATAAGCTATTTGCAAAAATTTAACGTTTTATCATATTGTGCTAATCAGAAAGCTTGATTATAAAGAGATAAAAATGACTCCTACTCTCTGCACTGTCTCTGAAATCAATTGCTTCACAGCCTTCAAAGATGGGCTTTGGATGTCATCAATTTCAACAGTTTGTAAACTACTTGTGACTTCCATATCCATCTTTGAGTTGACAGTTAAACTGTCTGATTGCAGAGAAATTTCATCCCCCTGGCAACTTAAACTCCTTGATTCATTGCTTATCTCACTCAGTTGCTCATCACCATGCTGCAAGTTGAGGGTTTTGGGTCTTAGTTTTCCACCTGGGGAACCTGATTCTGTTGCCTTCTTACCAGATTGCCTTCTGGATTTGTTAGAATCTGATGGCGGGGCAGGCGGACGAGACCGCTTTTCTAACTCCAACTTCTTCTGATGCAATCTTGGGCTCACAGATCCTGAGTGCTTCACTGAACTTTGGTTATTTTCTTTTGGAAGTTGTTGGGGCCTAGATGGCGATTGTACCAACCTTGTAGTCTTACTACTGCTTGCTTTCTTATCAACAGAACTGGCAGAAGCATCCCGGTGAAAGTTTCTAGGAGACTGATCTTTTGCTACTCGAGTAGATGTACCAGTTTTATTATCTACATATACACCACCATTCTGGTGTTTCTGGGAACCAGAAAGGCCACCAATTGCAATGACTGAAGAAGCAGGAATCACAGTTTTCTCAACAAGTTTTGCCGGTTTCATTATCACTATTGGGGATTCAAAAGCCCTTGCTGAGTCAGATCCCTTGAGTGTGGAAGATTGAAAATTGTTTCTCTGAGTGTTTTGTTGCCTAACTGACCTGGTATTCTGATTTTGATTGGTAGCTTTTGACTCATAGTCATTTTGACTTCCAACAACATTTGGAGCTTGTTCTTCTTTATTGCTCTCTAGTAGTCCCTTTTCTTGCATTGCTTCTAGTATCTGTTTTAATGCTCTGAGATCCCTTCCAGATTGTTGGAATTCAAGATCCTTCAATCTCTTCTCTATCTCACTATAAACTGAAGGAAAAGATTCCAGTGCTCTGGCTGGAGCTTTTACACTCCTTAAATTCAGTTTCTGGGAGCTCCGATTTCCATCTTGCTGCTTCCATGGTGCTGGTTCAATGGGAAACCTTGAACTTGAGATGGGTTTCATAACCAGATCGGTATTCTTTCGCCGTGGGGAAGTTGGGTCTTTCAAAGAGATTTTTGGAGAATTAGAAACTCGAAGTGGCCTGGTGAGTCCATTTTTTGATGATCTTGGAAATTGACCATTACCTTGAGCTGAGTAAGTTTCAGTTGAACTTGATTGAGCATCACCAGCCAAAGAGGAATCTGGTAATGCTTCCAAGCCCATTAATTTTGCCACAACACTAGGTGGACGACTCGGGGTTGTGGAAGACTGTTGTAGGATAGGAAATTTGTCATTTGAGGTGGAGGTGCCACTATAAATGTTCCTGGAGTGCTGATTGGCTTTGGATTCAGAGCTGTAAGTGCGCAATGAACTTTCCCTGCTATCCAGCGAAAGTCTAGGAAGCTCCTTTAGCTTTGGTGTGGATTTGATGGTATCTCGTGATTCGAAAGATAAACGGTTTATTTCTTTTCCTTCATAAGCAAACCAAGGAGCATCCTTTGATATGGAATTCCAGTGTCCATCTTTTACTTCATGTGAAGATCTCGGATGTTCTTTTCTTTCTGCATAATACAGAGGTGCTTCTCTAAGCTTAGCAAGGACTCGGATGGACTCCTTTAGATCAATAGGCACACTTTGTTTTCCATCTATTCCAACTCTGTAAGATCCCTCAACAGATTTAGACAACTGAATAGGTCGTGGTGAATCCCTGTGCTTTGCACCATTAATGGCAGATTCCTCTTTGGCTGTAGTCTTCACTGACAGTCCTCGGGCTTCCCTATACATTGAATCCTTCACCACATCCCTCAGGTCAAGGGAGTTATATCCAAAATGGGGAGAGATGGTTGATTGGTTCATAACTGCATCCCTTGAAGGAGTTTCAGGAAAAAGAATTCGGTCATATGGAGCCTCTGCTTCAGCCTTGCAATCCAGAGAGGACACTGACGATGAACAAGAAGAGAATGATGCTCTTGATGATTCAGTAGAAATTCTTTGCCTTTCATTCACACCCTTGTTTAAGCTAGTATCCTGCAATGAATTCAATATGCTGCATAAGTCTAGTTTCATGCACATTTTTTTAATACTGAATGATAGTAACGAAAACATGCATCAGCATTAGAAAGTATCTTACATGAAATTTATTGAAAAAAAAAAGAAGAATTCAGATGATTGTGCAGAAGGACCAAGAAGATATTTAAATCTTGAAAATGATTGAAGATGATTAAAACTCTCAAGTCTCAGCCTTCTACATTTGTCTCCAATAAATGGAAGTCAAATTCACTCATACACGATGGATAATATATCATAGAATCAGTAAACGAATTCTTGATATGGTAACAGAACAATCCTGCCTCAATTTAAAGCCTAATTCAATCAATTTTAAACTCAAAAACAGACAAATTAAAAACGGAAAAAATGAGGGTGAAAAGAAGGTTCTTACAGTTGCCGTTTGCCGATGGAGTATGTTATCAGAATCTCTTTCCAAGCTGCCATCACTGAAGTGCGAATTACCTAAGGAAAACCTAAACATCAGATGCAAGTTGGCAATACTCTAATGAAACCAAAACATATAATCAAGAACCAACAATAGTGATGCAAATGACATGAGCTGACCATTTCAGAGAGGATCACCATACACAACATAACAAAGGTTCAGATTGAACTTACAAAAAAAAAATAAGAAATGAAATCTAAACAGTTTATCAGAACATCTCATCCACACCTTATACTGTTATTCAATACAGAGCAAATTCAAATACCTGTTGATACAAAAATTGAAAAGAAAAAAATAAAGAGAGATTGAAAAACCTTCCTCCCCCCCCCCCCCCCCTCCTCTCCTTTGCTGGCCTCCTTTTCCAAACTGTGAAGACCTTGAAACTTAGGCCCTTAACCAGTCAGATGCTAACTCTTAAAAAAATTATGAATATGCAAATGCAATTAACACTGACATAAGATTGGCATCCGTGTGATAAGTCCATTAGTAATCACAATTATCACTAAAGTCAACGGCTAAAATGTTAAATCATTTCAGAGATTGACAAGGAGGAAAAATAAAATACAGAACACACACAACTGAATTAGTAAAATTGAACATGTTCCTACTAAAGGGAATACCAGAAGGAAGCCTCTTCTGGCTAATGCGGCGGGCTGTAAGAATATGGTGCCGATCAAAGAGTTGGAGAATCCCAGTCATGCATCCTATCTGCTTCTGCAGATCTGGATTGTCATCTGCTAAAGAATGCAGGAGCTTTGCTGCCATATCAACCTTTTCTTCTTCAATTGGACTAGACCCCTTAACCACCACAATCAATTACACCCTCTTCATAAAAGCTGTGTGATTTATTACTCTAAAATCTACTCACACAATACTGCAAAGTGCAAACTCCTTTTGAGAAAGATTTATTATGATGCTACTACAGACAGAACAATACAGAATCCAGAACTTCACAAGCTCACAGGAACCATCACCATCCCAAAACAAAATCCATTGTGCTCAACAGAGAAATTAATTGAACCTCAACCTCAACCTCCTCTCTTTTCCTTCACCCTTAAACCTTAGTGCAGGCCTCAATTTATGCAGTCCCAACCCTGATAACTACAAAAAAGAATGAAACAGTTTCCACAGTTCTGTAGTCCCAAATGGAGGAAAGCATTCAGAAAGTTAGATGCTTTCCCAGTTGCAAGCAAACAATTTTCTGATAAAATCACAGAAAACACCCTCCTGGCAACTTCGCCAAATTCTACAGATCTGGGCCCTCACAAACATGAAAGATGAAAACTTTATTATCACACTGAACTCATAGTTTCATTTTTTGGTTGTCACAGCTTTCCCCCAACCTCCTCAGCACTTGCAAAAGCCTAGGAAAACTGCAAGGTGAAAAGGGAAGTCCCAGAAAGCCTAATCAATTGGTACCACCCCAGCTTGAAAGAAAACCTTGTTGAGTTTCACAAATGAAACCAGACACCACCTTGTACGATAACAACAGCCACAAACAATGCAGATAAAGAGAGAGGGTAACCCAACCCAACACAACACAACCCCACCCCACCCCACCCACCCTCTTACAGTGTACACAAAATGGAATGGCTTAAAGCACCAAAAATGAAACCAATGCAGAGGTGTCTGTCTCAGAGGAAGGAGAGACAGAGATAAGAGAAAAGGGTCATTTTTTTTTTCTTGGGGGGTATCATAAGAAAATGTGCAATAACAATCTGGTTAGAGCTGGCAGAAAGGTTTTGGTTTATTTTATTTGTGTTTTTAGCAAATTGTTAATGTGTAAGTGGGGAGGAAATGTTTGTGTGGGTCAGATGTCACGTAGACTCTAATAGATCACAAGTCGATGATCCATGTGGGATGAAGATTTGTGGGTGTGGAGCTGTCTGCATGTGCATGTGATATTGTCAGGATAGAAAGAGAAGAGTGGGTGGAACGTGTGTAACAGAAATAAGTGATAAGTCACTACTACAAAAATCAATGTACTCTCCTGATAAAATACAGTCTTTAAAATTTTATCTTTTTCCCCATCAGAATTTAATTTTAATATTCTTCAATTGTATAAAAAATGTACATTCTCATCTAGGCATAGGTTATAATGTGTAATTAGATAGTTGATGTTTTTAATCATTACTTTTAAAAAAATACATAACACGAATTTTAATTGACTAACATTGTCCTCCTTACAATTTTTTTTCACTTTTTATTAAAAAAAATGTTGATTAAAATGTAAATTTGATCTATCTATTTTTTATTTCAGTTTTCATATTTTATAAAATTTGTAATTTTAGTTTGATTTTTAATTTTATACATGTTTTATTCTTTTATTTTGTTTAATTAAATGTTAAACTTAATATATTTATATAAGATAATAAAAAAATAATTTAACTAATTAAAATATAATATATACATATATATGTGTGTAAAATTAAAATTTTGATTGAAATTGTGATTTTTTAAAATATAAAAACTAAAATCACAAAAAAAGTATCAAATCAAAAGTTAAAGAAGAAAAATATTATAATTTATCTAAAACTATTTAATTTTGGTTTTTATTTAATAATATTAGTAAAATATTAAAAAAAATTCATTACTTCTTTAATCATTTATTATAGAGTGAGAAAAAAATAATGAAAGATTAAAATATTCTGTATTTATAATCTTGAATAATTGCTCATTTATTATTTTGAATTAAAAATTAAATTGAGACTAATATTTAAATAAATAAAAAAACTAAAAAAAGAAGTTAGAATCAAACAAAAAGGATGCTTCTTCCCTCATCTTATTACCGGTTACCAGTTGCAAAGTGCAAAGTTCAACCTTTCTTTTTCAAACAGTTGTCAGGTAAATGAATCACTGTTATACTCTTCATCATTTGTATCCTACGCCCTACACTCCTCATGGCATAACCCCTGAACTCCATTTTTATTTTTATTTTTTCGGGAAATTTTCTTTATTTAAAACTCTGTACTATTTTTTTATTTGAGAATTGAGACCTTCCAATTCCATTCTAGAATAATATATTGAATTCGGATTAATTCAATTTGAGAAGGAAATATTTTTAATATTTTTTATTTATACAACCCAATTTTTGAATTTTAAAGGAATAAATTTTTTTTCCTGGTAATTAAACAGGGAAAGTTACTTAAGCAAATAATTTTCTTAACATGTTTTTCCATTTATAAATTAAAAAAATGAATTTATTTATTTGTTATGCTCTAAATTTTCTGATAAATTCGTGTCTTTATTTTTTACCCTTAAGCCACTAATTCTTACAACTATACATTTCCAACCAAATTACTCAGATAATATTTTTTTAAAAAAATTATTATTATATTTTTTTTAAGAAAATCATCACATTTTGTAAAATAAAATAAAATTAAGTGATCTAAAGTTTTACTCGTTGGATCACATCATAAAATGATACGTGTGTTGTGTGGTCCTTTCTATTGATTTTCTTTTATAATGAATTTGGAATATCTCAACTGAAAGTCGAAATCTTAATCCCTCGAATTCATTTAATAGACTAATCCATCCACTGATATTTATAGTACGCACATATGCAATATATACATGTATACATAAAGACAAATACATACGAGTACACATAAAGATAACTTATATATTATGTATCTTTTAAAGTATTTATGTAAAAATTAAAAAAAAATTATTATAATAAAATAGTTGTAAATTTTTTATTTTTACTTCATAATATATATATATATATACACATATAACCTAGAGATATGATTAAAAAAATTAATATTACTTTAAATTTTAAAAATAAAAAATAAAAAAATATTTTTTTTCTAAAAATACAACAATTAAAAAAAAACTGAGGAAGTAATAATATAACAATTCCCATTAAAAATAGTTCATTCCTTAACCTAATAGATGGTTTAATATCTTAACAAGTTCTTTTTTTGTTTTTGTTTATAATAATAGAGTATATCTTAACAAGTTGAAAACAGTACTGGAGGTGGAAAGATCATTGGAAGAAGTGATATATAAGTGCCAAAACAATTTGTGGAGAGAAGAAATTGGTTCAATGTGAAAGATATGGTAATTATTTCCCATATATGGTTAGAAGGGTTTGTACAATAGGGAATAACAAAGAAGTAATACTCACGTCAAATACTTATTTTACAAACATCCACATTCACTTTTTTTTATAAGTGATAAAAGACAAATGTTTGTTAATATTCTAACTGTGATTAAGTTTTTAATTAACAAAATTCCTAGCTTACATCATGCATGTGATGATGTGATTCTCTGGGTTTCTGTATTTTTATTTTTATTTTTATTTTCTAATGCCAACCAATACAATTTATTGTGTCGTTGATGAGTTTATTCATCATTAAAAACACGTCAAAATACATGGATGCCATTATTCTCTATACCAAAAAGTCCTAAAGCAGCTTCAGCTAACACCGTCTATTTAATTCGACCATGATGTTGACCGTTGAATACGTATTCTTTTTTTTTTATATATATATAAAAAATACATGTATTGTCTTCAAAGACATTCGTATTTAAATTAGATGACATTACTATAAATAAAAAATTTCTAAATATTTTAAGCAGTTATATATTTATAACTGGAACTCATGATGAATTGTTAAACTAGAATAAAATTAAAATAATTAAATTTTTAGTTTTTCAATTTTTTTAGATTTTAATTTTTAATTTTTCAATTTTTAATAATTTTTTTTTTATTTATTTTTTATTAATATGTTTTACCTCTTTTAAAAAT
>JAMLFT010005059.1:0-18254 GCA_026544285.1 Pachyrhizus erosus | reverse complement strand
ACAGGATGTTACACTAGTTGTTGCCCCCTTACTCAAACTTCTTCATACCATCAACACCTTCCCTTGGTGCATCAAATTTTTTTTTTCATTGTAGCCCTTCCCACCATCTCTAGACATCCATACCTCTTCTTTTAACTCCATTCTTGAGTTCTACAAGCTCCCAACCCAGTTATAGTTCATGGGGTAGCAAGGATAAGGAGGAGAAGAACCATTCTAGTAGCTTGTTGGAGGCGTCATTCACAAAGTTTATTGTGTAGAAAATTTTGTGTACATTCACTAAGGTAAGGAGGAGTCTTTGTTTTTCGTTCTAGTCATTCTTCTACTCTTTTTGTGAAAGGAATAAAGCCTTTAATTTTTCTATGAACTGCTGGAACCTTTTTGCAAAAATTCGTATGTGTATGGAAGCCAAAGAAAATGGTAAAAATGTAATTACTATGTTGTGTTGTTATCGATTTATATGTCCAGTTTATGTGCCTATAATGATGGGGAAAGTTTGTGGCAATGTTATATGTTAAAGTGTGGCCAGAAAAGGCTTGAGTAATGGTGTAAAATGTGAGTTATGTGATGAAAATGATGGATGGAATGTGCACTCTATTTGTACCCTAAAAGCAAAGGATATCTTGGTATCTTTTCATGTTTTGGATTGATTTTGGATGTTTAAAATTTTTTTGGATAAAAAATATGATAATATACTATATAATGAAGCTATAAAACCATTCAACCAAGAAAGTAAACCCAACGACAAACCGGAATAAGTTTTTGAAAATGAACTTGAAAATTGTTGGAAAAATTGAACATGAAACATGGCTGAGAATTTGGAAATTTATTTAGGGTAGAATTAATTTCTTTTTGGACTTGAATAATTCAAAATTAATTTGTGTGACTAGTAAAAATTGTGGGACAAGTAAAAATGGATAGGAAGGAAAGAAAAAAGGTTTTGATATTTTTAAAGGTGAGAAAAACATTTTATGTAAAAACTAGTGCAACTGAAACAAATTTTGAAAACTGTATGAATTGGAAAATAGTTTCATGGATCTTTAGATACTGAAGGAGCACCAAATTGACTGTCAAAAGTGGAAAAAATTTTCAGTGCTATGTCTTGTCTAGAAGAACACAAAGTGAACTTCGCTACCTTCATGTTGAATAGAGAAGTAGAGAATTGGTGGTGCATCACACAACCATCAATATAATGAGTGGATGAGTTAATTATGTGGGAAGCTTTCAAGCAGAAATTCCTCGAGAAATACTTTCTTGAGGATTTTCACAAGTGCAAGGCCCATAAGTTTTTGGAATTGAAACAAGCAGGCATGACTATAGGAGAGTATGTTGCCAAATTGAACGAATTGTTGAAATTTTGGCCAAACTTTGGAGCAAATGATGGATAGGCCATCTATTCACAGTTTGAAAATTAGCTTCGTCTAGACATCAAGCAAGTGATGGGATATCTACAAATCTTGGTTGTCTATGCTCATGAGAAAGTGTAGAATATATAAGGAAGATGCTTGAGCTAGAGAAGCGTAGTAGAGAACTGGGGGACTCTTGAGGCATTAGAAGAAACTTGTTGGGCATCAAAAAAAGCCATACCTGAGGCCACATTTCACCATTAGTGGCTCAAACTAGAAGATTCAATCCATTAGGAGTTCTATACGAGTGACGTTCAACCTTAACATGAGGAATCCATTAAAGTGCTTTCGTTGTTATGAACCTCATTTCTTAAGGGATTACCCTAAAAAATCAATCACCTATCACAATTGTGGCAAGCTTGGGCACATTGCCAAGAATTGGTGGGCACCTTAGACTGGAAGGACTACCATAAGTACAACCAACTAACTGGTGGGAAAGCCTTGGGTTGCATGAAAGGTTTTAGCCATGAGCAACTCCAAAGCTATTTCATCCGATGAGCTAATTCAAGGTAAGTACATCATAAACGATAGATTCTTAGATGTACTATATGATTTAAGTGCAACACACTCCTTTATATCGTATGACTATGGTAGATACTTAGAATTACCAGGAACCTTCATGCCCTATGAATTGATTGTGAATATCCCTACTAACAAACTTGTAATTACTACTTGTGCTTGTTTAAATTGCTCTATGACAATAGAAGGTAGAACCTTCTTAGTTAACCTAGTTTATTTACCCTTATCCAATTTAGATGTAGTATTGTAGATGGACTAGTTGTCCTCCAACCATTTTGTCATTAATTGTCATAAAAAAACTTTGATCTTTGGTGTTTCCAACCAAACCACTCAAGAGTCTTCAAGTTTTAGCGATTATAATACTACAAAGGGCATAGGAAGAAACTTTCAAATTTACATGGCTCTACTTTCTGCAAAGACAGACGTGGATCTGGGCATTAGTAATATTTATGTCGTGTATGAGTTTCCTAAAGTTTTCCTAGAAGACGTAACGGAGTTGTCACCTAAAAGAGAACTAGAATTTGCATAGACCTTATCCTTGGATCTAGCCCAATATCAATAGCACCCTATAGGATGTCCCTAACTAAATTTTTTAAAATAAAAAGTCAATTAGAAGAGTTGCTGGAAAAGAAGTTTGTGAGACCCAATGTGTCTCCACAGGGAGCACATGTACTCTTAGTAAAGAAGAAGGATGGAAGCATGCATTTATGCATTGATTATCGTCAATTGAACAAAGTGACAATCAAGAACAAGTACCCACTCCCAAGGATCGATAATTTTATGGATCAACTAAAGGGAGCAACGGTATTCTCCAAAATTGATTTGAGGTTAGGATGCCATTAGATTCATGTAAAGAAGGAAGATGTTCCAAGGATAACATTCATAACAAGTTATGGACACTATGAGTACCTAGTGATGCCTTTTGGCGTAACCAATGCACCCGCTATCTTCATGGACTACATGAACTGGATTTTCCATGAGTACTTGGACAAGTTTGTAGTGATCTTCATCGATGATTTTTTGGTCTACTCGAAGAGTCATGAGGAACATGCCGAGCATCTAAGGATCGTATTGCAAATATTGAGGGAACAATAACTATATGCCAAGCTCTCCAAATGCGAGTTCTGGTTTAGTGCAGTGAGGTTTTTAGGACACGTGGTATACTAGTGAACCTAACGAAAATCAAAGCAATGATGCAGTGGAATCCACCAACGTCTGTCATAGAGATACGAAGTTTCCGTGGTTTGGTTAGATACTATAGGAAATTTATTGAAGGGTTTTCCAAACTAGTCTTACTCTTGACCAAGTTAACACGTAAAGGACAAGCCTTCATTTGGAGCGAGGCATACGAGGACAACTTTCAAGAGTTGAAGAAAAGATTAACCACAACACCGATATTGGTATTGCCTAAGCTTGAGGCAAAACTTGAAGTGTATTGTGACGCTTCACACTAAGCATTGGGAAGTGTATTGATGCAAGAAACACGAGTAGTAACGTATGCATCTAGGTAATTGAGACCAAACGAGGTGAACTACCCGACACATGACCTAGAACTGGTTACAATAGTCTTCACCTTAAAGATATAGCGACACTACTTGTATGGAGCACAATTTGAAGTGTTCAGTGACAACAAAAGCGTAAAGTACCTGATCGATCAAAAGGAGTTGAACAATTATGATTTTGAGTTGTTATATCATCCAGAAAAAGAAAACATGGTAGTAGATGTCCTATGTAGGAACTCGTTACACGTATTGGCTATGATGGTACAAGAAATGGAGTTGATGAAAAAAATTTGAGATCTAAACCTACCAGGTTAAGTTAGGCCAATAAGTTTTTATTTAGGAACCCTCATAATAACCAGTGACTTTTTTGGAATAAATTAAGAGGGAACAAGAGAATTCATACCTACAAGAGAGAATTAATTTGGTGAGTGAAGGAAGAGAGAAGGAATTCCAATGAGGGACAAATGTAATAATCAGGATTAATAAACGAATTTGCATTCCTTAGAATGGAGAAATAAGAAGGTTAATATTGGAGAAAGCGCATAAGAGCAAGCTTAGCTTTCACCCTATAATGACCAAAATGTACCAAGACTTGAAGAAGAATTTTTGGTGGCAAGGACTTAAGAGGGATGTAGTCAAGTTTGTGGCAACATGTTTAACATGCCAAAAAGCCAAAGTTAAGTATCAGAAGCCATCTAGACAACTACAACCATTGAATATTCCAAAATGGAAATGGGATAGCATCTCGATGGACCTTGTGATGGGATTGCCAAGGGCAACATCTAGACACGTGCTATATGGGTAATAGTGGATAGATTGACCAAGTATGTGCATTTCTTACCTATAAACATTCGTTATTCTCTTGAAAAGCTAACCTAGATATACCTTGAGGAAATTGTTCGATTGCATGGAGTACCCTCTAGTATAGTTTCCGATAGAGATCCTCGATTTACCTATAGGTTTTGGGGAAGTTTGCAAGAAGCATTGACAAGTAGATTAAGACTTAGTTGCGCTTACCGTCCGTAAACCAACGGTCAAACTGAGAGGATTATACAATCACTTGAGGACCTATTGGGGGTATGTGTGATGGATCAAACAAGAAATTGGAATGAGTTTTTTCCTTTGGTCGAGTTTACTTACAACAATAGTTTTCACTTGACCATAGGAATGACACCCTATGAAGCACTCCATGGAAGGAGATGTAGAACCTTATTGTGTAGGTTTGAGACTGGTGACTCATCGTTGCTAGGACTAGAGAGGTCTTGCAATAGACCATAGAGAAAGTGAAAATGATAAGAGAAAAAATGAAAACAATACCGAATTTCAAGCAAGAGAGCATGTATTCTTAAAAGTGACACCCACAACCTAAGTAGATAGAGCTTTAAAATCTAGGAAATTCACACCTAAATTCATTGGACCATACCAAATTTTAAAAGCAATTGGCCTTGTTGCTTATCAGATAGCCTTACCCCCGAGTTTATCAAACTTGCATAGTGTACTCCATGTATCTCAGTTGAGACAGTATACCCCTGACTCATCTCATGTGATTGAGCCTAATCAAGTACACGTAAGGCATAACTTGACTTATGATGTAGCACCTATAAGTACCAGTGATCAAAGGATAAAGTAGTTGAGAGGCAAAAGCATCAAACTAGTCAAACTTATCTAGAACACAATTGACAAAGGCGACGCGACTTAGGAGCTAGAAAGCAAAATGATGGAGTCATATCCACATCTATTTTAGTGTACAAATTTTGAGGACGAAATTTCTTTTTAGTGTGGTAGAGTTGTAACATCCTCAATGTTATAAATATGAAATTCAATAATTTGAAATAATTGATATTTGTGTTTAATAATTACTTGAGGAATAATAAATAAAAAAAATAAAATGTAGACTCAAAAATAAATATTGCAAGTGATTTAATGATGGAAAACCTCTCAAAATGGTAGAAAAAATAAAAGGAAAAAACTGGAGAAAATTAAAAAAAAGGTGGAAAATGTTGAAGTTGACCAAAAGTCAACTCATTAATGGCATATCTATAAATATCAGGTAATAATAAAAAAAAAGCTTAAACCAGTTTAATTAAGTTAAAGTAGAGGATTAGTTCTTAAGCAGCTTAATTAGCACGAAATTAGGCTCTAAACTCCACTTATGGATGACTGACCCAATCAATGACTTAATTAAGGCTTGAACCATCAAGATTAGCTTAATCTTAACCTAATGTGAGTCTTACAAAAGGACCCACCAGTTCCTGCCCCCTTCCTCAAATTCCTTCTCGTCGTCAACACCTCCCCTTGGTGCATTTGAATTCTTTTTTTGCATCGTAGGCCCTCCCACCATCTCTAGACCTCCATACCTCTCCATATAACTCCATTCTAGAGTTCTCCAAGCTCCCAACCCAGCCATAGTTTACAGGGCTGCAAGGAGAAGGAGGAGACAAACCATTCCAACATCTAGTTGGAGGTGTCATTCACAAAGTTTCTTGGGTAGAAAATTTTGTGTACCTTCACTAAGGTAAGGAGGAGCCTTTCTTGTTCATTATAGTCATTCTTCTACTCATTTTATGAATGGACTAAAGCCCTTGATTTATCTCTGAATGGCTGGAACCCATTTGCAAAAATTCATATGTGTATGGAAGCCAAAGAAAATGATAAAAAACTAATTGTTATGTTGTGTTGTTTTTTTATTTATATGTCCAATTTATGCAGTCATAATGATGGGGAAAGTTTGTACTAATGTTATATGATGAATGTGTGGCTGGAAAAGGCTTGAATGATGGTTTAAAATGTAAGTTATGTGATGAAAATGATCGCTAGGATGTCCACTCTGTTTATACCTGAAAAATAGAGGATATCTTGGTGTATTTTCATGTTTTGGATTGATTATGGATGTTTGAAAATTTTTTGGATCAAATAATAGACTATATAATGAAGCTATAAAACCATTCAACCAACCAAGGAAACCCAATGAGAAACTGAAATAAACTTTTGAAAGTGAACTTGAAAATTACTGGAAAAACTAAACATGAAAAATGACTTAGACTTTGGAAATTTATTTAGGGTGGGATAAATTTCTTTTTGGACTTGAATAATTTTTATTAGTACCCTTTACATGTTTTTAACACGTGGTAAAATTTTTAGAGTTATTAGATTAAAGAATAAAAAGAGAAAAATAAGTTAGTGGAGGTGGTTCTATGCAAATGAAAAACTAGAACAACAAGGAGAAAAATTCAAAATTAATTTGTGTGACTATTTTGGCCATGTGTAGATTTACTTTTTGACATCTACAAACATTATTTGACAAGTAAAAATGGATAGGAAGGTAAGAAAACAAGTTTTGATATTTTTAAAGGTGAGAAATAAAATTTATGTGAAAACTAGTGCAACTGATAGAGATTTTGAAAACTGTACTAATTGACAAATAGTTTTGAACTGAAACCTAGAAATGTGGTTTTCAATTCCAATTATAAAGAATTATAAAAAAGTTCCACTTAATTCTTGTTTCAAATAAAAGAGATATACATTTTTAATGGACGTACTAAACTTTATAGAGGGAAAAAATAACATTTTTAAACTGTTTTGATTTGGAGTGAATTTGGGGATGAAAAATTATTTTTTGATATGAAAATTTTAATTATAAGAATATAAAGAAAATTTTCACTCAATTTGGAGTTAAATTGAAAGAGAAATGAATTTTTGAAGTTTACACATATATCGTAATTTTAAGCAAAATGTCAAAATTTGACCATGTTAGGTCAATAAAGTTTTGGACAAAAAAAAATAAGTTATCTAGTGGTATATTTAATTATGAGAACATGAAAAGAAGTTTCACCCATATCAGATTTAAATTGAGGGAGAAACAAAGTTTTCAAGAATAAATGAATTTACAAAAATTACACTTCGAAAAATAACGCGTAACGTTGTTTTTTTCCAAAAATTTGGAAAATAATTTTAAAACCTTAAGTTGAAGGCATTTTAAAAGTCCTTTTGAGTCTTTTTAAACATAATGGACTTTCAAATAAAATTCGAAGAGAATTCCATAAAAATTTTCATTAGATAAATTTTTGACTTCACACGTAAACTCTATGTGAAATTACAATACGAAAAAATCAACAACGTCAAATTTGTATAGGATTTGAGGAAGTGTGAGGAGGGAATCTTAAAACATAAATTCTCGGTGAATTTTGATAACCAATCCTAAGTGGATAAATTGTAGAATGAATATAAGTAAATTAAGAAATATAACTTCTAAAAGTTGTTAAGAGGAATGATTGACTGATGTTGAGGAGGGACTGTTGTTGCCAACAGGACCTCCCAGGTGAGTTGATAGAGTGTCTCAATAGATGAGATTTGTTTGGTCGTCTCTCAAAATAGAGACGAGTATGATATTGTAAAATTGCGAATATGATAAACTCAATATATGGACGAGCTTATGGAAATGCAATCATTGTTGGGCGTTGAGTCTAATGAAAGTCGATGATTGTGAGGCCAAAGTACTTGTGGTCACAAGACTTGATGATTGATGGCCAGGGAGCCTAATATTGAGATAAGTACATGATGACTATGTTTATGTGATAGTCGATGATAGCGAGATTGTGCCCCTATGAAAAGTCATCGTGTCAGTACTAGTGATTTGACTAAGACTTGGTCGCGATGGTAATGGAGTTGGTTGACGATTGTTACAATAATTTCATGTGTGAGGAAATTATGATTGGAGATTCCAATGGTTGAGTACTGAATGGTACTTAAGGAATGTCCGTGTGCTTAAAGAGTCCTAGGGGGTTGTGTTGAGGATCCAAATTGTGATTACCCAAGTTGGTGTCCCTAACAAATACGGAGCATTACCATCGTTGGTCGAGAGTATCTTGATTTGAATACCAAACAAGATATGTATTCCCAATTGTCACCCAAAAGGAAATAATGATGAATATATGTTATGTAAGACCTTTGTGATTTGGAAGGTCAAGAGGCACTGTAGGCCCAAAAATATGACTAATAGTGAAGTAAATAGGACGTGCATGTGAGAATGAGAGTAAGTGAGTGTGTCTTATACATGTGATTATGGACTTAGTTTGGATGGAGGGCTCACTACTTACATCCCTATTTTTTTTCCAGATATTGATGTTGAGATTTTACCGACCGATCTTTTACCTAGAATTGCAGCCCATCGAGGGGTAGTGGGTCCACGACCCACTATATGAGGAGGATACCTTCACCAGCATAGTGTGTTTTACTTTCCTTCCACCAGAGGATACCTAGAAATATTGATCCCCCCATTATTTTAACTTTGTTTGTGGCACCGGGCTACCCTCGTGACCCTATTCCCCCTCCTGCTTCTTCTAATTCTATTTCGCTGGATCCGACCATAGCGGCAAATGTTAATGGACCCATTGTTAAGGCCCCTCTCCCTTGAGTGTGATTCTAGAGTCGGTGTTACCTCACTTTGATCCACGTACTATGTGTGGGTTTCTCTTACTTGGGCACATAATTGATTGGAGTTTGGCTCGAACTCCTTCCCTATTTGTTTCTTCTACTTCTAAGGGATTGAGTTCCTTGTTGGCCTTTGACCTAGAGCCGATGGAGGAGAGCCTAGAGTAGGTGGATCCATCTGAGGGATCTACATAGAGGGAGGACATCATGTACAACTCAGTGTAGCTATATATATGTGTATGTATATATATGATAAGATTAACTACTACTATTATAACTAGGAAATTATGTATGGATAGACTAAGTCATTTTTATACATCAGCATTGTAAATCTTCTTTTTGAAAAACGTTATTCTTTTTGACCCCTGGTCTGTATATTGGCACTCCTTGATTACTATTATTCTGGTGACTAATATATGAATGAATTGCATTATTGTTGGTAAGAATTAGTCTAATGAATCTCTTATATATGTGATTTATTATTCTTTGCATTATATTTTATACGTTTAAAATCAATTCCACTAAAGTTTTATTGTCTTATACACGCTTTAGGAAATAATACTTTTGCGCAACTCTTATCTAGCTAATAAAAGTTTTATGAAGACTTGTGTAGATGATTTCTTAAATGTTAAACTCTTTTTGGAAATCATTTTTTTTAAAGACGTTTATTTTGGAAGTTCAATCGAATCTTGTAGAATTTCTTTCAAAGAAATATATTGAGAAATGTCTTTGTAACATCCTATTTTTCATATATTGAAATTATAAATTTAAATTAGAAGATTTGCCTCTTTTCCTTTTAACTTAGCTTAGAATTTTATTTTCTTAAGAAGAATATTATATATTTTTAGTAGATAATATTCTCAAAACAAAGAGAGAAAGAAATTTTAGTTAATTCAGAATTAAATGAAAAAATTTAAATAGAAATAGATTCTTGGAACATTTAGATGAAATAAAAATAATGAAGGAAAGAATAAAATTGAGAAAAATCATAATATAATTTTCAGAAACTAAAAATAAAGTTTTAGAAATAAAATATGAATAAGTAAATATTTTTAGCTAAAATAAATAAATTTTATCAAATAAAAAAAATGTTGGGAAAAGAAAATTTAATTCAATGAGAAAAACATAAATGAGTTTTTAGGATTTTTGGAAAAATTTAGAAATCAAAAATAGAATTATTAAAATTAAAAACATAAATTAAAAGAAAAAGAAAGAAAAGAGAAAAAGAAAAGATAAAGGAAAAAAAAGGAAATGAGAAAAAGAGGCAAGGCGGATTCGAACCCGAGTCCTACCAGGAGAGGAGAAGAAGCGGAGCAGAGTTGCCAGCTGGGCTACCCATTTTGGGTGACACAATAACGACCCAAGAAATATATAAGGCATATGTGCTAGCTAAATGGAGAAATAAAAACATGAAACATAAAAATGGGGTAAGGAAGATTCGAAGGTAGGAGCACGAGGGTCGAAGGTAAAGTTTTATTGTAGGAATTGTCAATTAACTACTAGGCTCATCGCTGTTTATTTTTACAAATCAATCCTACTTAAGCTTTCCTCCAAATCCTTCAACTGCCATGAAAGCTGCTCATACAACTTCTTCCTCTCAAGACCCAAACTTTGCAAGTCATTGCCATTCTACAATTTCGTTCTACCCATGCCCTACAGCCACCTAGCTAGGCTGGCCATAACATATGAATTCTTAAACGTGAAGAAAGGGGGCAGAGGAGGTCTATAAAATCAAAACCAAATTCAAAATTGAAGAAGAAGAAAATTGTGAAATCCTCTTTGAAATTCTCCTCAACTCCTCACCCTCGTTGCTTCATTCCAATCCAATTAGTTTTAGAATCGATCCTACTTCGATTATGTGGAAGAAATTTGAAGAATTGCTCAAAGAATTGCAAATACGCATCCTCGCTGAAAAACATAATTAAAGATAGGAGGTATCTTTTCTTCAAATTTAATTGTTAGAAACGTTCTATGTTATTCAAACTTGGATTTTTGAAGGTTTAATGAATTAAGGTAACCGAATTCATGAAAAACGATTTGAGTTGGAAATTTCGAATTATCGAATTCAAAGTTGATTGAATTTATCTAGATACATCATTTCTGATTAAAATGGGATTGATGTGAGCTTTGTCCTGGACATTCGAAGGATTTTGAACAAATAATTCATTAGAATTTTCAAAGAAAATCTAAAACCACCCAGAACCTGGATCGCATTTACTTTTTTGACAAGAAATTAATTTTTTTCAAATTCATAAAAAACAAATAAGTAATAAATGTATTATAAGGCATTAGAGGAGTCGAATCTTGTTCACAATGGTTATAGAAACAAAAAGAAGTAGGATCAGAGGAATATAAGTACAGTTTCAAACCAAAATAAGTCTTTGATCTAGAGGTTGAAGAAGTTAGATGGTCAAAGTGACCATTTTGCCCTTAGGTAGAAAATGACTAAAATACCCCTAGGGCCAAAAATTTGAAAATCCTTGTTATTTTCACTGTTTAATTTTGGAAATAAATGCAAGAGATAGCTCTACTTTAATGTAAGAGCACTATAACAAATTTCCAAAGGTTTAAGTAAAATTAAACCTTAATTTTTATAAAATTACCAAAATACCCCTAAGTATGAAAATTTATAATTTTGAACTATTTTATTTAATAAAATTAGGGGAGACATTGTTAGAACCTTTTTATGTATGAACCTATAATTTTTTTTTTTCATTTTTAGAAATTGAAAATCCTTATAAGTAAATTTTTTATCCCAAAATGACTGAAATGCCCCTATGTTATAAAACTAAAGGTTTGTCACTGTTTGATCATTCTAAATTTAGGAAAAACTAGTCTAAGCAATCTCTAATAATATTAAGAACCTTTATAACATTTTATGATTGGGAATGTGAAGGGAAGCCCTTAATGGAATAAAATTTATGAAATAACCAAAATACCCCTCTTAAGAGAAAATTGCTAAAATACTCTTTTGTAAGGAAAATTTTCAAACTAATTCAAATATAGATTCAAAGAATTTATAGATCTACTTCTTCCATATAAATATAAGGGTAGAAAGGAACTTTGAAAGAAAAAGTTTAAAATTATCATTTTACCCCTGTCTTGTTGTTTGATTAAAATATGTATTATTGATTACTATGATCATTATGTATGATTTTAAATGTGTTTAATTAATAATGCATATATGATATACTACCTCTTATGTTAATAGAAGATACTAATTCATGATAACTGTCCAAATGAGACAATAAATTTTTGAAGTAACCTTAGGATAGAAGATGAACTAAGAAATGCTCAGACAATAATGAATGAATATAAAGATGAAAGATGGATGTTATCCATAAATATCTAAACTTGTCATTAGTACCAAAATAGAATGAACAATATGAGTTAACAAATGAAATAAGGGAGGTAGATAGAATTGAAATCCCCAATGAGTGAGAAATAAGAATGGAGAATACAAAGATTGACCACAAAAGATACTTGAGGAATGTACACAAGCTCTAGTGAGACCTTGGGGATAGATAAGGTATCAAGCTATGAACCGCTTAGAGTGAAGACGGTGTCACAGAACTGACTTGCCATCCCCAACAAAGCAGAGCATTACCAAGATTCAGTTGAGAGTATCATGGACTGAGTACCAGGTAGGATATGTACTCCTAATCATCAACCTAAGATTTCAAAATTGGATCATTACTTGGATATGATTTTTGAAAAATAAAAGAGAATAAAAAAAGGGCATTACAATTAGTTGGTATCAAAGCAGTTTGACCTTTTAGAGCCTATGAAATCAAAGAAAAATTAGGTAGAAACCATTATGCCTACACTACTTGGGTAGTAGCGACAAATGTTTAGTGACACATTGACCGATAAAATCACGTGGGTAACTTGGTTGAATTTAACAATGTTTGCATTAGGCAACATTGTCAAGTAAAATTTATGTGCTAGGATAATTCATAAGTTACTAGGAGCCAATTAGTAATGTTGGGATTGTATGTTGCATTGACAAGACACTATGGCAGGAAGACCCTCAAGCAATAACACTCAACAAGTGTTGGAAAGCATAACACAAGTCTTGGAGCGTATGACCCAGGAAAGAAATGAAGAGTCAGTGGAATATTGAGGGTTGGTAGCCTTTAGGAGGAATAATTCACCTCGATTCAGCGGTTACTTTGACCCCAAAGGAGCCCATAATTGGATAACGAAGATTGAGAAGATCTTCTCAGTAATGTCTTATTGGGAAGAACACGAAGTTAACTTTGCAACGTTCATGTTTATTGGAGAGGCAAAAAATTGGTGGAGGATAGTGAAACTTACTCTCTATCAAACGGGCCATTCAATACCTTGGGAGATCTTTAAGTAAATTTTTTTAAACAAATACTTCCACGCCGACTATAGACAAAAGAAGGCAAAGGATTTTAGGAACTAAAACAAGGAAATATGTCAGTAGGAGAATATGTGGGCAAATTCGATGATCTATTAAAATTTTAGCCTTATTTTGGAGCTGAGGACGGGCAAGCGATCTACTTGCAATTTGAAAATGGCCTAAGAGCTTACATAAAACAAGCAATAAGCTACCTACAAATTACTGACTTTCCAACTTTAGTAGGTGTCTATTGTGACTCAATGTTTTTCTTTCTTCTTCTTGTTTTGTCGTGAATTGCATGCATAACTCTTTTTCATGTTTTCATACTATAAGTGTTCAACTACTATAAGAGGAGATAAAATATACTTGTCCTTTGTTTTTTCCTCTTTTTGCTTTATGAGATTTGACAGATCAATTGTTCTTCTAAACATTCTTACTTTAGTATTTTCTTTTATGATAGACTTCAGAGTTCAATGATTCTTTGATTTAGAAGTCTCTACTTATCTTCATCATGAATGTTTCTTTTTATTAAATTACTCATTTGAATATTTATGTTAGAACAACAACATGAATAAAGACAAAGATAAAAAAAGTGTAGTAGCTATCCTAGGCATTCAAAGTACAAAGACTGACAAAACTTAAGTAAACGTATAAGTAGAAGAAACAAGATTGATGTTGTTTAATGACGTATGTTGATTTAGGACTTATTTTGAATACACACGTGTGGGACATAAGCTTGTAGGAAAAAGTCAACATTACATATCTAGCATTTTTAGCGTTTTAGACACTTAGTAGTTTTGCTTATGTTTTATGCATTTGAGTAGAAGAAATACTTCCTTTCCATTCTTTAAGATGTATTTTTGCCAACATACTTGTCAAACCATAAATATCTATCAAATTATAATTTTTTTATTATCATCAAAACTAAACATTTTTTAGAAATCTAACATTCATCCACATCTTTGATTGTAACATATTAAAGTTCAATTTATTTGTACTGGAACCAAGGGCAGATCCATGTTATCAACAATGGCAACAATTGTCCCCACAATTTTTTTTTTACTTAAAATGTATAAAATAAATACTTTTTTGCCCCCATAAAATAGTTTTTCAATGAATGTAAAACGTTAATAAGGGATAAAAGATAAAATAAGTTAGATTCTTTTACTATGAGGATATATATTTTGTAAAAATTTATAATATTTTTTTTACGAAAATATTATACATTATTTGCTTGCCCCACTACAAAATTTTTTGGATGCTCCATTAACTAGAACTTTGAATTTCACATTCATAAAGAACAAAGGTTACATTTTATTTTTCAACTTGCCTCTTCTCTAACCCACTTTTGGTTGCAAATACATTTATATGTTCAATTTTATAAAAGAATGTTTCGTAAACAAAATGAAAATCAAACACTATAATATTTAGTTAAATAATAATACCAGATATAAGTCTTTTAATTGTTGTGGAAATTAACTCATTTCATTTCCTTCATCACTTGCAATAACGTAACTAAAAATTGAGAATTATTTTGGATTAAGTAATAAATTAATATCTCAAAAAAAAAAAAAGTTGATGAACTAAAAAACAACCATGTATTATCATCAACTTAAACGGAGTCATCAACCTTAAATTTACTTAAATGGCCGATATCGCAACCCTTATAGCATTCATGTTAGTTTATTAAGTTGGTATATAAGCGATTTGACCAAAATAAAAGAACTATATATAAATGTAAATAACATCATTTTGAATATTAAACTGCTCAATCAATTTTTTTTTATCATTGGCCGGCCATCTTTTTCACAGTATAGTTGTTCCAAATATGTTCAATCTTTTCATCATTTATTTGTATTTTGAATTGCAAAACACGGTTTAAAAATTTGTGAAAGAGTTCATGTTTCAGTTGATAATTATAAATTAAAGGATTTGTAAAATTTATTCATGAGTTTTTTTTGAAATTATAATATTTCATAGAACTATATTAAATATTTAATATTTATTAAATCAAATAATTCTCATAAAAATAAATTGAGTATAAACGTTCATAATATTTTTATTATTATAATATAAAATTGTCAATAAAACTCAAAATAATTACAAAGAAGAAGAAACAAAAATAACAAAAAATTTAAAATATCCCAAAATGTAGCCTTTGATGAGATGATTAAAACAATGTAAAAGAATAGAAAAGTGGAAAAATAATAGATACATAAAACACCCTTAGTATATATGAGGCATAATATAATACCATTTGTGATTCCAACAATTAACTTACCGTTATTAATTTGCCCACATAGTTTTCCCTTTAGATCTTACCAAGGTTTGAGTTATTGATGGGTTTATTTAGTTGGTGTGTACGACCGATTTGAAGGGAAAGGAGGGTACTTACGAAAATGATTTGATGCTCAAGTTAAAATGTGATAAATGAATAAAGGATAAAATGAAATTGTACCTTCTAATTCTCAACAAGGGTGTTTATATAGGTGAGGGTGACATTCGATTAGCTTAATTACTAGGCAGGTTATCCTATTCTCGAATATCGGTTTTATCTAATTTTATGAGTTATCCAAACTTCCGAGGAGTTACAGGTCTCCTGTGGTAAGAGACCTACTGAGTACAGTTTATCTTGTATATGAGTTTGTTCAAGTAAGTTCTTTATGGTACACCTTTTAAAGCGTTAATGCATATTTCTTACATTTAACTACTATAGAGATATTTTATTTATCATATTTACATATTATATCATGTAGGTCATGAATAATAATTGATATTCATTTTTATGAATCATCTTTGATTTATATTAATTAAAATACAAAACCTTCTATATGGATAATATGTGTAAACCACACCTATGTTTAAAATTTTGAAGCCTAAGACAAGTTTTTCTTAGAGATATAACATAACATTAATCATAAATTCTTACATTAATTTTTCAGTTTTTTGAGTTGTAATTAATTCTAATATTTTTCTCTTAACAAATAAGATGGTTAATCCATTCATTCATCTATCATTTTTTTTATTAATTGAAACCGTTGTTATTTCTTTTATGAATAGTAACAAATTTATTTAAAAGACTTTGTTGAGTTTGATGTAAATCTTCTGACTCTCATTTATATTCTACAATTTTATGAACTATAATAAAATAAAATAAAAACGCAATATTAAAAATTATAAATAAGAAACGTTGAAAAATATACAAGATAGTTATGCGTTAATATTAATTACTGCAACAACAATTTGAGGATCATTTATCTAGTTTTAAAAATTAAATTCACGTCTTAAAAAAATATGAAAATGATAAAAATAAAAAGAGATAAAAAGGGAATGGGACAGTTAAAAAATGAAATAAAATATTAAATTTTGTAAAATATATATAGAAAATCAAATTAATAACTGTTACATTTTTTTTCTCAATATCTAATAAATGACACAACTTTTCACATTTAATGACATATTCAATTATTACTTTTATATTTAACCAATAATATTAATTAAAAACTTTCCTGAAAAGCACTTGACAAATGATAACATGAATATTTTTAGTGAAAAAGTCAGCTTCAATACAAATAATATAGTCATATTTATCTAATATAGACCACCAGTGAGGGCGAGTTGTATTAAAATACATGCTCATGATCGAGATCAGCTTCTTGGTGGATACATATTCTAATAAGCATATGTTGAAAAGTAAATTGAAACAAATATATTTATATACAGAAAGTTTAGAACAAAATCAGTCTTTCAATGAAATTTTTTAAAAAAAGCGTGTAATTTCAGGGGTTTAATGTCAGTGCCTTAATGGCATTGCATGTTACACAGTAAAAACAATACTCATATTTGTAAGTGAATAATATTTCAATCAAGATAAGCATATTCAGTGACATATTTTCACAGAATCAAACACTGTTAGGTACCACTTGCTACAAGAATTTTTTTTTCATATTTAAAAATTATAATTTCTCAAAATCATTAATTTTAAGAATTATGATTTTTATAAATAAATAAATCTTATTTAATTAATATTTAATTTATCATTTATTTTAATTATTTATCACATTAAATAATTTAATAAAAATAATGTGATATTTTTATCGTAATAAAAAAACTAATTTCAAAAACTTAGATTCTCTCCTCCCATTCGTGAGAAACTTACTTAAAAAACATTTTTAACAAACATTATTTCTTAAAAAAAAAAATCTTAAATAGATATCAATGATAAAAAATCAATATTATTAATTTAATACTAGTAGAAAACTAAAAGCTGCTCCCATGTGAAAAGACCCCTACTGTAATATAAATAATAATATAATGCCATACATATAAAAATGACAAAGAGAAGCGGAATCAGTAAGTCAATAACTAATGTGTTAGTTTTCCTTTAAGTACCTATTATAATGAAAATTATATTATATTTTATACGTTAAGAATAGTAAAGTAATGGTTAAGTAGACTTGTCAAGCTTTTCACATCTTAATATATATATATTAAAAAAACTGAATAGATGAATAAAAGTACGGCTGAACATATATATTAAAAAAATAAAAATATCAAGATATGAACGGATCCATACGATTACATGCTTAAAATATTGGCTTGCACTCTAAGCCAATATACAATATAAAACTCAAATAAGGTCATAATCGTTCAGCGTTCTATACATCGAGAGAAAACAAAAAAAAGTGATCGAGTGAGAGAAAAATTGAGAAATAAAATACGAACCAGTTTGAGACAGAAATGAAGAGAATAAAATGAGAAAGAAAGAATGCAAACAGATTGAAGCTTATTTGACAGAGAAAACAGAACATCAAGTGAAAATCAAGTTAAGCTGATATAGTTTAAGTTATCTCTTTCTTAATATAATAAATTACACATGACAATAGATACCTTTTTACTTTGAAAACCTCTCTATTTGGTGTGAATTTAATTATCCTGAATTAATTTAGAATTAAACAAGTTGAAAAAACTTTGCTTGGATATATTTAGTTTATTAAGATATGAAATTCTTTAACTAGAAATATCAAGATATAA
>JAMLFT010005058.1:0-18261 GCA_026544285.1 Pachyrhizus erosus | reverse complement strand
AATTTAAAAATTAACAAAAGATAAAACAAATAAAATATAAATAAAAAATTAAAAAATATCAATCATACAATTTTATCCTTTAAAATATCACAATTATGCAATTTTATTCATTAAAATATAATATTTATACAAAATGTCATGTATACATGTCAACGTTATATTCATCCATGTGTCAAATTATTAAATATGACATTATTATATTAGTGTCACACCATCTATTATGTCAACATAATATTATTAGTGTCACATAATAGTTAACCTGTCACTCAACAATTTTCATTAAGACATTGATGACACACTAATGTTTAGATCAAAGTTGCACAACAAAAAAAATACAAAGGACTAGATGTAGAATAAAAATTGTTTTGAAAATCAAAATAACACAGTTGTAAAAATATATAGAATAAAATTAAACTTAAGTCTTATTTTATGTTTTTTATAAAAATTATTTTGATCTATTGTTATATTAAAAATTTAATATTATACTAACATATTATTTTTCATGAGCTGTAACTGTAAAATTTGTATTCTTTCAACTAATTAAAAATTATTTAAAATAACTTTTAAAATAATTATTAAATTTTCACATGCTCTATGACTCCATACTTCCATTAAACATTAAACTCACTAATCATTAAATTCTCGTTAAATATTTTACTAAACATTTAATTTCACACTATAAATGGATTCTCGCCAACCATCAAACTAATTTAATAGATCCTGCCAAACCATTAGAATGGTTTGAGAAACCTAAAAACAAAAAAATGACTTGAAAGATATAAAAAAGATTTGAGTTTATTTACTAAAATTAAGTGTGAAAAATTACATAAAAAATACAAAAAATTGGATCTTACTTAACTATTTACTCCCAAAACTAATTAACCTAATAAAATAAACTTCAAATAAAAAATGCGTCATGAAAATTAAATGTTTGGTTATTGTATTTTCAAATAAATTAAACATATAATTTAATCTTTATATATGACAGATTATTAATTTAGTTTTTATACATAAAAATTTATTAAATTAGTTCTCATACTGCAAAAATTATTAATTTAATTTCTGTCATTATAATTTTATTTATGTATTTTTAATTTAGTTTATGGACATATAATATATTCTTAATTTGATTTTTATATTTATAACATATTTTAAAGTTTATTCTATAAGAATTAAAAGTGCTACATGTATGAATGTGTAAATATCGGCGTATAAATACTGTTTTAATAAAATTTTATATGTAAAAATAAAATAAAAAATGTAAAACACTTATAAAAACTAAATTATACATTTAACCTTTTAAATACACTGCCTTTAATTAGGTCTGGCTGAAATTATCCTCAAGTTATAAAATGTAATAATTTTTAAATTAAATTTTGATTTAATTAAATCTTCTTTAATTTATAATTTTATGATTATACTTAGTAAAACTTATTTAATTATTTCATCTTTTGCTTTAATCAGCGAGTCTTTCATCTCTTACGAAAGAATTTGAAATTATTGAACATTGGTATGTTTTTATCAATAACAACAATAATAATTTATTTTTAATGTTTTGAAATTCTATACTTATTAGTATAGTTAATTATTTAACCCTACTAATTTAGATACAAGTTTACAGTCGCCTGACTATTTAGAAGAAACTCTTTTATTTTTTTAAAATATTTTTTCATAAAATAAAATTTTAAATAAATTTTTAAGTTGGATTAATCTTTTAAAAAGAACACACCAAATTTTAAAAAATATAAACCTACATTAATAGTGACACTTGAATACTAATTTTTAAAATTAAAATAAGTTTAATCCCACAATGGGGAGAATTAAAATTCAAATTTTTATTAAGAATGATATTTACATTTAACATTGAATTGTATTTCAAATAAGATTACATTTAAAGGATAGAAGACAAAAATAAAAATAAATTTAGCCAGGCATTATAAAGATGAATGTAACACTACCTGTTTTTAAATTCTAGAAGAAGATAAAAAGTAATGAAATTGAAGTCTGGGTTTGATCAGATTTGGAATATGCAGCCAACCTGCTTGTAGTCTGTAGGGAAGCTTGGCAACATAGGTTAGCAATTTTCACCTTTCTAATTTTAGAATTCAATCGCACATCTCTCTCTTTCTTCCCCCCACACCTCGCGTGCACGTCAAGAGAACTGTAGATAATGCAATTTCCTTTTTTTAAATATTTCTTTGCCCTTAGAAAAAAAAAAAAAAGAAGAAAAAAGGACAATATCAGTTTGTTAGACATCATTCTTCAGTTTCACAAAAATGGAAAATGACTTATTAGTTATTTGTTCATATTCTGTAGTTTAACTGTTAACATAATAAGGAACATGTGAGTGTATGTGCATCATCCTTCTCTACTCCCCATAACTGAAGCTATAGACTTTTACCATTTAATGATTTATCATTTTCTTTCTGTAATGTAATTCTGTATTTTTAATAGTGCAAAAGAAATGCCCAAACCCTTTTTTGTGATGATCTATGTGCTAATTAATGAAGTATGGAAAATAATTCGTTTCTTCGCAACTTTATAATTATATTTATTTTATTTTTATTCTTTTTTTTAATTTCTTTTTTGTGTGATGAACTTACAATTGACCCTTCGTGTACGTACTGAAAAGATTAAATATCTCGACTATATAGTAAGGTATTTTTCTTTTTCTAGAACTTCTAGAAAAGACAAAAACAAAAGCACATATTTGCCTCTAGTATTTGATGTGTTAAAACTTAAAAAGTAAGATATGTACTACATTATGCACATTTTCTTTAGAACTTTATAGTCTGGTATTTTAATGAAAACATTTGTAAGATTAGAAGTAGCGATCTCTGTACAATAGTACATTGTGCATAAATTAATTTGTGAAAAAAGAATATCATAGTACTCACGTTTAAATACGCATGAAAATTCGTGCATGTGTATGTAATTAGTTATGTTACTATGTTATATCTTTTTTAAAAAATAAAACATCAAATATATACTACCCTTATATATATATATAAAGTGAAATTCAACAAATTTTATTAAAATGATGCGAATCTTATTTTTATTTAACAAGTCATATCACTGCAAAGAATATATCAAGTAATTTGTTATCATCATTTTTTATTATACGATTTCATTATCCTTGATTAAACCACTCTAATATGAGGAATGAATAATGTCATATTAAGTCTCAATTATTTAATTCTCATTAATAAATATAAATAGATACAAAAATTTTACATAACACTGGTATTAAAACTCAACATGAAAGATCCGATCCCTCCAAATAATAAGATATTATAAACGTTGTTTACTTGTTTTCTTCGTAAAATTCCAACAAGGGGTAACATATGTGGTTTGATAGTGTCACTATTTAACTAACTTTAATTATTTTAACAGTGCAAATTTTAAACATACTTTACGCTTTTTTAATTTTTTTATATTTATTGTTTTAATTACTCTTCTCAGTTTCTTTTTCTATCTCCTTAATATGATAAAAACTCTTTTTATTGATTGACTTTAGTTTAATCTTATAAAGAACAACATGAAAACAAACTTATAAACATACTATAATATATTTACACCTTTAAATAAGCTTTACCACCGAATCACACTTAGTGCACGAGTGGGTGAACTTCTAATTTTTATTATTCTATAATAGTTTTAAATAAAAAGCACTATCTCTAATCACGGCTAAGTTGTTAGTCTTACATTAAATAGAATAAGAAATTTAATAGTATAATATTTGTGTTATAAGATTCTCTCTTATAATGGAATCTATTAAATTAGACTCTCTTTTAAAGTAAAGTCATAATAATTAATAAATTAGACTACATTATCTATACTTATATACCAGTAGTAGGTAAGTGATAATGTCATAAGTCTCATCTTGAATAAAATAAAAATTTTAATGTAATACTTAATCTATAATACTTTTACATTAATCAACCAAATTTTTTAATTGAATTATCTTCTTATATTTAGGTTTATTTTTTAAAAAAACTTGATTTTTTTTTCACAATCTACTTTATACACTTATTTTATTCTCTTTACTAATTTTCTCATTGTACGTATTTCTTTTCTTCTATTTTCCCCCTTATCTTCTTCTAGTTAAGGATATATACACTCGTTATTGGGTTGTAAAATAATATTTTTATATTTTTTCCAATTTCTTCTGTTAAAGTGGATGTTTGATGAATTTGGTAAAATGAGAAGTCACTTTTCGAATCAGAAAATGTACATGACATCACGATCTTTTATATCAGCTCTGGTCTCTGAGCATGAATAGATAATTGGCAGAACAGTGCAATAGCAGTTAAAACTGATGACTGATTTATTTTTATACGTTGGAAATACTTTTTGGGCTACCAATTGTTCATCTAAGTCTACAATGACGACAATAATTGGAGGGATCCAAAATCATGAGCCCAAAACACACTAATTATGAACTACGTGCTGCAAGTCTAGAACACAATGTGACAAAAAATTATAGTTAGTTCAATTATAGGTATTGTACAAGACAAATTAGATATTTTGCAACTTTTGTAAACAAAGCCCAGATAGAAGCAAACTAGATTTTAATAGGAATAGATAGAGCCAAGAAAACAAGAAGATAAGGTAGTCTAGTCAAAGTTCTTGTGCTTAATTAATGGAGGATCAAAGCGACAGTTTCGCGGTCATGCAAAAGCCATGTGAGCCAGTTCCATAAGAATTAAGAAACCCACCTAAACTTTTCATCCTAGTTTGAATTTGTTGCTATTTAATACGAATCCCATCTTTCAATCTTCTCCTAATGATCAATATGATTGCTCATAATACAAGACTGTTCTTTTTCACTGAAAAAGAAAATTTGCCCCCCTTTTAGATTTATTATAAAATAGTACTCCCTCTCTTTCTTTTTAAGTCTCACGTTTTTTTAATTATTTTTTTATTTGTCATTTTCAAACTTTACGATAATGTTAATTTTTTTAATTATACCTTGTTTCCTTTAATTATTTTATATATTTTTCATAAAATTAGATAATAAATAATTAAAAAAATTCAATAGTGTATTTATTAATTATTAACCAAAAGAATGTGAATTTTTACATTAAGGGTGATTTCAATACTTTGTATCTACTCACAAAACATAACACTTAATTTTCTATTAAGAAAAAATTCATTAATTCAGGAGAAGAAATTGGCACTTAATTTTGAAAATTTTTGTTAAAAAAAATAATTTAAAAGAGATAAAATAAGAAATATGTTAACAAAATCCCTTAAACTCAGAAAAATTAATAACTTCCTTGGTTACCTAAATTTAAGTTTAGACGAAAGTTAATTAGAAAGGGAGGAAGTATTTAGATTAGACAAGTGCTAAGCAATGAACACTTGTTAAAAGTAAGTTTTCATTGAATTTTTCATTAATACATATTTATTGTGATTTTGAATTTCAATAAAATAAATAATTTTAAATTCTTTAAACAGTGCTTTAACAATACTTTTTAAATTATATTTCTTCTTAAAATCATTAATGTTTAAGATTTTTTTTTACACACTTAGTATTTTAAGAAAATACTCTCTTCCGCCCAAATTGATTAATGTTTTAAGATTTTTTTAACAGATTAAAAAAAGTAAATGTTTCAATAAAATATCATTTATTAATGAATAATTTTAATAAAATATCCTTATTTTCTTTCTTAATTTCAATAATATATTATTAAATTTTTTAAAATAACAATATTTATTAGAAGATAAAAATAAAATAAATGATTTAATATTTTATTAAAAATTAACAACATTTGAAACATTTTTTAAATGTCAAAACTGTAATATTTTGAGATGAAAGAAATAATATTTATTAGATGACATTTTTACTAAAATATTATTATTATTATTATTTAATTTTAATAAATATATTATTAAGTTTTTCAAGATAACAATATTTATTATAAAATAAAATTGAAATAAATATTTTAATATCTCATTAAAAATTAAAAATATTAGTTATTTTAAAATATTTTAAAATATTAAAACTTAATTATTTTGAAATGAGAGAAATAACTTAATTATATTTTTGTTTTCTTATTGTTATCATTTCATAAATTCAGTCTCTTCATTTTATTTTTCAAATTTAAATAATGCAATAGCGTTACAATAGTATATGTGCTATTGTGGCAGTGAATTAGAGTTAATGTTATATTTTCATTAAATATTAAATCTTAAGTTAATAGATAACCAAAAATTGCATAATAAAAAGAATGAAAATAAAATTTGTACGAAAAAAAGAGAGTGGGCAATTTCACGAAATTACAATAGTAAGATAACAAAATGTAATTAAACTTTAAATTATTGATAATATATATTTTTTCACATTTAGAATTGTTTTATTAAAACTCCAAAGTCTTAGCTAACCTCAGCTAGGTGTAGCCAACTGACACCTTTACAAACACTAAATTTTTTCTTTTCTCTACAGTTTCTATATCAACATTCTTTGGATATAAGATAAACCAAAATGAGTATAATAGCTACTGAAAATAGGGTCAAAATAGTATTTTGAAGAAATAATTGATTTGTAGCTGAAGTTCCAAAATTGTTTATGACACTCATAACTCCCCTCTCTCCTATTTAATCCACCCAGAGGACACCCACGCCTAACTCCTTTCACTCTCATTGACAACCAACTAGTGAGACATATTTTCTCTTTTCTCTTAAACCATATACCTCTTTGGTCATACTCATATACTCCTTTCTTCATTTTCACTAAGACCACCAACACTAAGTCATGGAGCAAAGACAGATCTTTGCTCCTGTGCTCATTTTGTTACTTACTGTCCTATTTGGAGCCACTTGTGCCAAAGCAGAAGGAGAAGAGGCAGCTGATAGGATTTTGGAACTCCCTGGACAGCCAAAAGTCTCATTTCAGCAGTTCTCTGGCTATGTTCCTGTCAACAAGGTTGCTGGTAGAGCTCTCTTTTACTGGCTCACTGAAGCTGCCCAAAATCCTCTCAGAAAACCTTTGGTCATTTGGCTCAATGGAGGTTAGAACTTACAACCACCTCTTTATCTCATAAATTAATTACATGCTTTAAAACCATTACGTTTCAATTAATTTTCACATAACACATAATTAAATTATTTTAATTTTTTCATATATTAAAAACTTAATCACATATATTAATTAGAAATTAATCAAAAACATAAATATATGATGATTTGAGACTTTCTAATAATTTCTTCATCTCACACACATCAAAGTTACTTTAGCATTTTGATTGTGTTAAGTGATAGCAATTGCATGCAAATTCATTATTTTATAATGGTCTAAATATATCCTTAAGTCACTGTTATATCGCCTATTGTTTAGTAGTATGGTGTTTTTTTCTCCTCATTTGGTATTTAATCCTTTTGCTCTTTAGTAACGCTAACAAAAGGTAGAAAATACAGCTAATACTATTTTGCTACCGACATGCACCAGTCAACAAAATGTACAAATGCTATCTTTTTTGAACCTCTTAATTATTTTTCTGTGCATCTTTAATTAATGAGATGCTTCATTTCATTTCCTTAAATACCGCTTATTGGTAGCGTTTAGTTTGACTTGAAACCTAATGAAAACATTTATTCTTTTCCGTGTTACTCACTACTTTTTATTAGTATATTTTTAAAATAGCTTCTTTAATTAAGGCTGGTGTATCATTGATTTTTTTGGGGGGTTATAGTGTGTCATTAAATTTAATATTTAGTATTTAGTACTTAGTTTAATTAGGGGGGAGAAAATGAAAATGGATGTAGAAATGCATTGAATTTTTGTACCGTGAAAGAAACAAAAGAAAGTGTACGTAGAGCCCACATGAGTAGGTTGGCAAATGGCAATGGATAACTTGGAATGATGACCTAACTAACGATGAATGGTACAAAGCAAAGCAAGCAACATACACGCACAAGGCCACAGTGAACTTCTGGTCTCAATTTCTCTTTTTTTTTTTTTTTTTTCTTTTCTCATACACGTACGCATACACACGCATGGCACTTAATGCTTGAAAGCAACTAAAAACCAGCCTCATTAATGATTAAATAGCCTCAGAGCCATTATTTAAGGTTCTGTTATGCAACTTGTCAGCTGGCATTGGTGCATCATCAATACAACCCTATATGTAGCAGAGTGCTTATGCCTTTCTCTCCCTAAAATGCACATCTATATCGTAGCATTTAATTGAACTCATTTTAAATCATCTTTTGAAGACGCCTCAAAAATATTTTTTAAATAAAAATAACAAAAACTTTTAGTAACAAAAACATGGGTCTTTTTATTAAGCCCCTAATCTTTTGTTGAACATTACATTAAAAGTGTATTACTAATAATTTTAGTGGAAATGCATTAATAATACTCTATAATTTTATTTTATTTTTGTTTCTTAACCACTATCCTAACTGTAAATACACTCATTAGAATTTAGAATGAATAATGCTATTGTTGACCGTATTTTTTGTTGAGTATTGAATGCATTTTATACTTTCAAGACATTAAAATGGTAGAGATATTTTTATAAAGTAGTGGCAGGGAGATTTGTAGAAGGATGTATCGTCACTCTATTAGAAATGATTTAAAACATATAGATGAAAACAGACTTGTAAAGGATAAAAATCAAACAATCAACAAATAAACACTCCATAAAATTGTATTGAAAATCATAATAAATACTATAATTAAATATTACAATTTTCGATTATTCTTTAAACAACAGTAAGTAAAAGTGATTGAAATACTATAATTAGGCTAACCAAGCTTGATCTATATTACTTGATAGCTTATTAGTATGTAGTTTCCAACTGTTTTTATATTCAGTTTATTTATCTGACAATGCTTTTACTTTTAAATCCAAATTTTTAATTAGGTCCAGGATGTTCATCAGTGGCATATGGAGCATCTGAAGAGATTGGGCCATTCAGGATAAATAAAACAGCTTCTGGGCTATACATTAACAAGTTCTCATGGAACACAGTGGCCAACCTCTTGTTCTTGGAAGCTCCGGCCGGCGTGGGCTTCTCCTATACCAACCGCTCCTCCGACCTCCACGACACCGGCGACCGCCGCACCGGTAGGGCCCACAACCCTCCCATCCACATTAATTGCCACCACCGTTCACGGTTCACATAGTGATCATTTTTTTGGTAGGCCATGGAAAATACTAATTAAGATGAGCATGTTATAATTGGTGATCAAATTGAGCAGCTGAATGGACGAGGTTCACCAAATCAATTACTACTTCTAACATTATTATTATCATGAGTTGATATGTGTGTCCCGAACATAATTGCCAATTGATAACGATGGACCAATTTTGGTGGTCCACCTTCATCACATAATAATTTATGTATTGACCAACCACGTACCTCTTAAACAAGCCACATTGTACTTGTAGCACTCGCTTCAGTACTAAAACTTCTTATGGTCCTAATTGAAACTTCCAAAACGTGATTCAGCCGACAATAACACCTAGAGGCTACAATTCAGTTTTACTTTTATCCATTTGACTTGATTAGCAACAAAATGTTGGTGTCCGAAAATTGATGGTTAATCAATATTTCCCTTGCTTGACCACTGATATTTGCCAAGTCATTTTCTTTGATTTTCTTAAACGTCTCTTCACGTATTTAATTACAATATATATGGTTGAAACCATTCCTTCGTTTTTTCTTTGGCATACACACATAAGTAATTATTCATTTTTCTAATTAATGACTTAATGTATGGTTATGTGTTCAATTCGCTGTTTAGCCCAAGACTCTCTTGAATTTGTTATCCAATGGCTAGAACGATTCCCGCGATACAAAAACCGTGAACTTTACATCACTGGAGAGAGCTATGCAGGGCATTATGTTCCTCAATTAGCCAAGGAAATCATGACCTATAACGCAAAAACCAAGCACCCCATCAATCTCAAAGGAATAATGGTAAATATTCAACTTTCTTTTTGCATTTATAATTATAAACAGCTTTCTTTACTTCAGTCCATAAGATCCATTTTAAGCATATAAAAGTGGTAAGTTCTTATTATTACATTTTTGTTAGAAGTGTGGGTCTAAGTGAGTGTGGAATTGTGAAGGAGGTGTATCATACAAAAAATTCAAACTAGTTGATTTTATGCCCTCTAAACTTACGTGTACTATAATTGGTCTTTATTTGTCTAGTGTGGAAGTTTATGGTTCTCTAACAATTTATTTTAAAATAAAAATAAGTTGTCACTTTTAACAACTTAAAATGTAATCTCTTATTAGTATTTTAAGACAAGATTATATTGCTGGTGAAGTTTTGTTAATATTAATAATGCAGGTAGGAAATGCAGTGACAGACAACTACTATGATAACTTGGGCACAGTGACGTATTGGTGGAGCCATGCTATGATCTCCGACCAGACTTACCGGCAACTCATGAGTACATGTGATTTTCACCGGCAGAAGGAATCTGATGAGTGTGAATCTGTATATAGCTATGCCATGGATCAGGAATTCGGTAACATTGATCAGTACAACATCTATGCTCCTCCATGCAACAACTCTGATGGTAGTCACTCTGCTACTCGCCGCACCATGCGGTTACCTCACCGACCCCATGTGGTATTCAATTTTCATCTACTACTACCTGCCACTGTAATTATTTTTTCTTTTATAATAATTTTGTGTTGTCACATCTTCTTTTAAGATGGAACATGTTTGCATTAAAAAAAATGTAAATAAGATCTATATAGTGTGATGCAATTAACAAATAATTAACATTCCTTTTAAAAATAAGCATCAACATATTGACAGTTATATATAAGATAAAACTTAATTAATTTTGAATTAAGTAGTTGACATTAAATTTTATGACATGATATTTTGGTATATATGTGACATATAATCATGTTCATACGAGCTCATCGAAAATTTATTTATTCTCAGACTTTTAGGCATTGGTCTGGTTATGATCCATGTACGGAAAAGTATGCAGAGATTTACTACAACAGGCCAGATGTTCAGAAAGCGCTTCATGCTAACACAACCGGCATTCCTTATAAGTGGACTGCTTGCAGGTGAGTTTGTAGAGTATGACGGGTTGAGTCCCAAGTTTTAATTGCAAAATAAGTTATCATGTACAGAGGGTAGATTCATGATTATGTTGGTTTTCATTTGATGCAGTGAGGTTTTGAATCGTAACTGGAATGATACAGATGTATCTGTTCTTCCAATTTATAGAGAGTTGATAGCTCACGGAATAAGAGTATGGGTGTTCAGGTTGGTTTTGAAATGCATATATAGCTCTCTATGTGTGCACCCTTGAGACTCTCATGTTGCAGCACCATCTAGTAGAAAGAGAAAGAAAGAAACATGGGATAAGCACAAAAACCTTAAATAATATTGTTGTTCAGCCAGAATTAGAGTTTTATTTTAACAATTTATGAAATAAAAATTATATTATAAATAGGTTATTGAGATAAAACTCTAATTTTGAATTTCTAATTATTAGAACAGTATGAAAAGCATCTAACAATCTGTTTAAAGTTTGTAGTAAGTCCCATTAATATACCCATGTTTCTGTTTCTCTGACACGAGATAGTGCAGCTGGCCAGAAAGGATCCAAGTCAATGAATGATTAATGGCTAGATGCATATTAATTATGTTTGACACTTTTGCTAATACAGTGGGGACGTCGACTCGGTGGTGCCTGTCACAGCAACAAGATATGCCCTTGCACAGCTTAAGTTGTCAACTAAAATCCCATGGTATCCTTGGTATGTCAAAAATCAGGTCAGTGCATTAGAAAATTGTTTTTACTCTCCCATATATATTTATTAGTAAATTACTACGTAGTAGCTATTGCCATATGTGTCTTGTGTAGTTTTATTGCTATTAGCTATAACTAGCTATGGTTTACAATAGAGCTACTCTGAATCTCTAATGACACAAATAAGAAATTTTATTAGAATGGATAATGGAGCTTAATTATGATATAGGAATAGTCAAATATGTTTAGCAGTTGCCGGTTGGCCCGCCCCCAACCTTAGGATAGGACTCTTACCAAAACTAGAGAATTTAAACCTATTGCTCTAGGGTGGTTAAACATTTCTGGTCTATGTTGATTCAAAATCAATCTTCACCTGATGCCAAATGTTGAACTTGCTTAAAGTGTAAAGGTCCTAGTTCCCACCTTCAATTATTGTTTTGAAATTATCCTTTTTAAATTTATCAAATATACAGCTGCCTGCTCCTACATATTTTCATTCACTCTTGTGGAGCGGTCCTACTTCTTAGCCTAAAATAAAAAAGATGCAATAATGTTGAGGCAATTACTATATATAGTAAATAAATAAGGCCCTTAAATGGTATTAGGTGTGGATATATATAAGGGGAAATTACTTTCATTTTCTCTAAATTTTCAAATAGACACTCACTTTGATAATATGACACACTCATTATTTTGTTTAATTAAATGATATATGCCCCCTTTATTTGATTATATCTAGGAGAATGTAAACGTATTTAAGAAGACATAAGATAAGTGCAATTTATCCTATATAATAATATAAGGGTACATTTTGTAGGGAAATGGAAAATTCAATTCACATATAAAATTATACAAGTTAAATCAATTTTGAGTTACAAAGTGAGGGATTTTGTGTGGTTTTTATGTGAAGGTTGGAGGGTGGACAGAGGTGTACGAAGGGGTAACATTCGCAACAGTGAGAGGAGCAGGGCATGAAGTGCCGCTGTTCAAGCCAAGAGCAGCCCTTCAGTTATTCACATCATTCCTTGCAGGAAAGCCTCTTCCAAAGTCCTAGAAAAGCAAAAATAAGACGGTGTTAAGAAAAAGGATGGAAACAAAAAAAAAAAAAAAAGAATGACAAAGGAAATTAAAAAAAGAGGGAAACAAGTGTAAAACCCAGAGGTGCTAATTTCTATTGCCTTGTTATCGTTCTAAACAGAGTTTATGACATTTTTCGTTGTCCACAACAAATTAACAAAAGGGGTTAGTGGAAAGAGCAAGGTTGATTCTAAAATCTAAAAATGTGCACGTTTTTTCCTGATATAAACTTTTGTCCCTTGGGTAAAATTAACTAATATAAAAAAGGAAAAAAAAAAAAAAGGTGTACACCTCTTCTACGTACAAAATATGTCAATGAAATTGTTTAAAAATGATTATTAAAGAAATAAAATGTTTTTATATAAAAGTATCATTAATGTATCTAATCGTCTTATCATGATTTTTACTAAAAATATTTTATTAATCTTTTAATTATATTTTGTAACAAAAAACACTTTTAATTATATTTATTAACAAGACAAAAACATTAAATATTTTGCCATTAGATTCTTAATAAATGTTAGCAAAACAAACCAAATCAATCTATTTTACTTTACTTTACTATTAGCTCGTCAAAAATATGTCGAATAGGTTAACAAATTAAAAAATACAATTTAGTTCGTATAATAATGAATTAACAAGTTGAAAGTTCGACTTAGTTAAAGAAAAATATTTTTTATATAAAATATTAAATTATAAATACAACATCATTTTTATTAGATCTTAAAGAAAATTCATTTTTATTGATCAAAATAGATTATAAATTAATAACTCAATCTTGACTAGCCTAAAAGAAAAGGTTAAACAAGCTAGATTGACAAGATAAATCTATTTTACCACCAATAACAATCACCATTGTGATTGTGATTGCTACTTATTTTTATTTTCAAATTAAATCAAATAATATTTTGTATATTATAGAGATACTTTAAAATTTTAATAAATTTATAACTCTAAATTAAAAAATATATAAATAAAAAGGTTAAATTATAATTTTTATTTTTTATATGTAATTTTGACTTTTTTTTTTATAATTTTAGTTCTCATGTTTTAAAAATTTTATAAATTCCATTATAAATTTTACGTATATTTATTTCTTTTATTTTCATATTTTAATCAATAAAATCGTTTCTTGATAATTCCTTAAAAGAAGTTATTAAATATAAGGTTCAATTGCGTTAAAATGAAAGAAATAAAATATATACAAAATCAATAATTGAATCAAAATTATGAATTTTGTAAAATATGAGGATTAAAATCACAGTAAAAAAATAGAAAATTAAAATTATAAATTAAAAATTTAAAAATTTAAAAATATAATTTAACATAAATTAAATTTAAAATAACAAAGAAAGTATATTAAAAACATATATAGGTATATATAGTTGCTTATTGAGTTACTTAAAATCGTCTTTAGTCAGTCCTATATAATGTATATTTTTATTACTTTAAAATTAATTAAATAATGATATTTATATAAACACTGTTATATCATATGTTTGAATAATAAAATTTGCTAGACCATCCGCATCAATTACTCTCACATGCTATTTAAGAAAGAAAAGTATCATTTGTTTTATCTATTATAGGAATAAGTACTTGTAGAAGAATGAGTGATAAAAACAAATTGAGTCATCCTATCACATCAATAAAAACCTTTATAATTAAAATAAAAATAAAGTAAGGATGTAGATATATTAGTAAGGAATTAATTAATTCTAATGAGATATTTATATTAAAAAAAATGAGTGATATATAATAAATAAGACTTACTTAAAAAAAAATTAAAAAAAAATCTACATTGAAAATAATTTAAAATAACATTACTTAATTTAAAACAACCAAGGTAAAGAAGGATGTTGAAAATGGTGTTAAATAATTGAGTTGTTTGGAAGGGGTGTAATTGCTGTTAGAATTGAGCTCCGGGGATAAGCAACCATCCTTTGAGTTGGCTGAAAGGGGGGATTCAAATAAAAGGGCTGAAACCTCACCCAAAGGTATAATAATTCCTTTCTTATATTTTGCTGATTCGTACATTCTCTAATCAGCACTTTACTATGGTCCTACCTACCACTTTTTGAATATTAAGCAAATATGTTAGCATACCATTTTTGACACTTCCTTGGTATATTTTTGTGATAAGTGAGGTACCTAATATGGGTCACTAGTGCCACACGTTTTATGCTACTCATATCAAGTTTCAATTCAATCTTTGGCAGCTACATCTTCTTTATGCAACTCACTTTGACTAAAAAATATTATGTAAAATGTATACCATAATTGTTGGGTCAACTTTCGTATTCCATTGCTCCAATTCATTGTATAGAAATTGTGTCAAGGATCTAGAAGTCCAGGCTATTGAGGTGCTTCTAAATAAGCTCTTGTTCAACTATTGTTTATTTCTTTTTTTTTTAAATTAATGTTGATTTTTTAGTTTGAACGTTTATGGGAGGTTTGAAGAACTTATGGACTCGGCATACAATTTTCTTTTGTTGATTACGTAATTAGTATCTTTAAGATTCTATTTAGCATGATCTTATATTGTATTCGGACAAAACTTAAATATAAATTTGTTGTATTTTGTCATTAAATTTTCAAGTTAAATAAAATAATAACATATAAATGTATTTTTAGAATTTGCAAATATTTGCCGAAGGACTTGATTTATAATTTTTGTTCTTTAATTTTTATAGATAAAAAAAAAGTTAATAAAAAATAGAGTCAATTAATGATGGTTAATAGGTGATTGGAATGAAGAAGAAAAAAATATATTCCTTTTGGCAACAATAATTGAGACAATTTGATGTCAACAAATTTCTTTCATAAGTTTGAAACGGAGCTCACTTACACATTGCTAGCCTTTCTTCTTCTTATAAAATTATTTTCACCTTACTGTATAACTTTTTAATTAATATAATTACCACATTACACAGCTTTTCATATTTTATTAATTGGATTTCTATGTTTGGGTTAAGCTGTTTATATAGGTCACTTGGCTACGCATTAGTTACAGTTTAAAGGGAATTGACAATTTCTTTAATTTAAATTTTTTATTATAATATATTAAAAATTACACTATTATTCAATTATAAATTTTCATTGTCATGTATCATACGATAATCAATTTTTATAATAATTATTGTAAATATCATATATAAGATTATTTCCAATTAGTTAATGATATAAAAATCATTATATAAGAGTATATAAAAATTATATTCTTAATTAATTTAAACCAAATTTAACCATAGAAGAACTTCATGCTAATCCACGAAATTTTTAGTGAGAAGTTTAAAGGAAAGTGAGTCATTAGAAAAAACAAGAATCATATCATATATTTGTCATGTAAAGTAACTAATAATTAAAAAAATATATTCTAAGAGAGATTATCGTCATCTTTAGAGAATGTAGAGTGGTGTGGCTGTTAATTTGGCCAGAGTTTATACTTTTGAGCAATTTGCGAGTAAGGTGAAGCGAGAGATGTATTATATCTAAATGAAGGATAAGGCTGGAAATATGCAAGGTTAGGTTTGAACTAGCCTAAGTCTGATATATGGTTCATAATTATAAAGTTTGAGTTTAATTTATTTATTTGTTACAAATCAATTTTAAAGATTTTAATTAATCTTTTTTAAAGTTTGATGTGACTTAAATTTTTATTTTTGTGATTTATTTTTTCTAAGATCTTTAAATAAGTCAATACAATTATAAATTTAAAGAGTGTTTAAAAACTATTATTATTAATCATATGTTTATATTTTTATTAGATATAAATTATAATATGTATATAAAATTTGTCAATTTACATTCATTTATTTTGTCAATGTAAATATTATTATAAAATATATTGACAATGTTTTTGTTATGTATGTATGTATATATAATGTGTTTTAAACAAAAAATTTCTTAAAATGAAAATTGAAAACTATTAACAGAAATTATTAGATTACAAATAAAAATAATTAATAAATAAGACAAAATGACTGGTGATATTTTTATTGTGATATTTTTGCTATAAACATCATGATAATCGTTATTTTTGTTATTATCATTGTCTTTGTCAGCGTCACTATCGTATGATCACCGTAACACTCCTTTTACTTGCACAAATTAAATTGAAAATCTTATATATAATAAAATATCTTATATGAATGTACTAAACTCAATTTTTTTGGTTTGAGATATACCGAATAATTTTTAACCCTCAAGTTCCTTAAAATAAAAGAATAAAAAAATTTAGAGTATTGATAAAAACCTTCTCAACTTACTTTTAAGATTTTCTCATAATAAAATTTTCAGATAAAAGTCAATTTGATTTAAAACGTGGCCTACTCTGGTCCGCTCATTCCGTGTAGGTAAGGTTTAGATATTAGATAGTGTGTTTAATTAGCAACAAACACACTCGCATCCCAATGGTTAAGGCATTGGGCGCAAGTGTTAGGTCCCCTCTTTAAGTCCTGACCAATGTGTTTTGGATATTGTTGATTTGTTTTTCCTGTTTTTAACTAATAATAACACTTATGTCAACTGCGTCTTCTACTTATGCAAGTGGGCTCCCAGCTCAACTAGTTAAGACACGTTTCCTCACCCCTAGTGCTTGGGTTCGAATATGCTTCTCCTTTTTATTTTTCATGCCTCATGAGTACATAATTTCCATTAATATTCATATGCTCATTTTACTTTACTCAATCACCTATGTCCTCATGACTTAGTGGTGCTCAGCATTTTCCTTTCCCCTAGGGGACTTGGGTTCAAATTCCAGTCCCCAATTTTTTAACTTCTCAGCTTTTTTATTTACCTATTTATATTATTTAATTAATTTCTTCTAGTTTTGAATTATTTTAAAAATTCAAGAAATTTAATTATTCTTTCTCCTTTATTTTACACACTTTTCTACTAACCTCACTCACTCATTTATTTATTTGTTACTTAATTAATTAATTATATATAGTTTATCTGTCGATTATGTAAAAGTAAAATCTTTTTTAATTTTTTTTGTAATTAGACTATTATTTTTTTCTAATTAATTAATTAGTAAATATTCATTACATTAACAATTACAACAACAATAATAATTAAATTTTTTATAAACATTTTAATATAACTCAATCACTCAAAATATCAATATTAATATTAATAGACATGATAATCTTCGTTATTTTAACTACTAATATTATAGTCATTTCTTAATAAATCAATTAATTAATTTTTATCACATTAATAATTATAATAACAATGATTAAATTCCTAAAACATATAATATAAATACAAACACACCTACTCAAACATCCTTATCAAGAAAAATATAAATATTACTAAATAATATTTCTCCTATTTAAATTTTCTCTTATTTATTTTCATTAAGTTAATTATATAGATTAATAATTATTTCTTCTTCAAATTTTAATTTAGAGACAAACACACATTAAATTGATTTTCTTAA
>JAMLFT010005057.1:0-18265 GCA_026544285.1 Pachyrhizus erosus | reverse complement strand
ATAATTTTATATATATATATATATATATATATATATATATATATATATATATAACAACTTGTAATTATATAACAATATAAAAAAGTTTTAAAGTTAGATAAAATTATGTATAATAAAATTCATTTTTAATCATTAACATGTATATTTAAATTAATGTTAATATTGAATATTATGTTAAGTCATATATTACAATATAAAAAGAAAAATATTTATATTTAATATTTATTCTTCTTTTTAAACTAAACTTATCTCAAAAAATATATTTTTTATGAAATTATATATACATATATATTTGGATTATTATCTTATAAATGTAAAAATATTTATTATTTTTATTAATAATTAATTTTTGATAAAAAAAATAATTACTTACTTTTAACGAGTCTCTCTCTTTATTTTTGATTCTCATAGCACAATTTGAAATCCTATTTAAAAATTTAGAGTGTCATTTCACTGGAAACAAATTTATTTTATTATTGGTAATGTACTGTAATTATGTAATTATTAATTAGTTTTAATTCCACTTATCTATATATAATGATAAGATCTAAATTTACCGATCCGATTCTTCTGAAGATGAAAATATTTTGGTGACATAAATAAAAGTGTGCGTACATGGCATAGAAGAAATGACCATTAATCCTCTCCTTTTCTGTCATTTACATGATTAATGCTTATAATATTCACTAACTTGCATAAAGCTGTCCCTGTCCTTCTCTTCACCTTGCTTCTAGTTCCTCCCCTTCAATATTCTTTCTCTGCTCCTGCCATTTTTTTTTTTTGGTTCTTTCTCGGTGCTTGGGCACTACCTCTCTTTCTTGTATCTCTTGCACCGTCCTGTCAGAAGTATTGACCAAAGAACATGCTAGTACGTACGTTTCTCTGCTTGATTTTGTTTGGGCTTATTGTCTTATATTGCTTTTCGGTTGATAACCGTGTCTTTTCAATTTTACATCTTTGGTCAGATTTTAAATGTTTGAATTAGTCTATATGTCTATCTCATTGTGCTACGTCTTTGATTCCATTTGGGCTCCTTTCAGAGCAAATGGCGGCTGCTGTCCATGGTAGGCTTCAATGGAAAACTTTATGATCTGTAAAATTTGCAAACTCTACATTTCAATCCTCAATGCAGTATACAACAGTTATTCTGTTCTAAGTTTTTCTCAATTGTTTTCAATTCATTAACTCACAGTATCACATTCTTCGCAATTGATGTATATTAGTTTTCTTCTTTGATTGCTGACTTTTTGTCTTTGTTATGAAATTCTTCACTTTCAGACTTTTTGTTAAATAAGGTAGTTGCGTATTCCTATCGGAAATGCTTATGAGTAAAGGGAAGTGAATTATTTCACAGAAGAAGATTGTTTCTATTTGTCTCGAATCAATCTAGGACATAATTAATCATTGTATTTGTAGGATGTCTTGTGAGAATCAATGTTTTGATTTTCCTCCCTAAATACTTGTTCAGGTGGCATTACTCTTGCTGCTGGTGTTGAGCAATGAAGTCAGAGTTAACGGGGATGACAGTGGTAGACAATGTGAGATTAATCCAGCACTAAAGCCAAGACCACACACTGTCTCCATCTTGGAGTTTGGTGCGGTTGGCGATGGTAAAACATTGAACACTATTGCATTCCAAAATGCCATTTTCTATCTCAAGTCATTTGCTGACAAGGGTGGTGCTCAGTTATATGTGCCACCGGGAACATGGTTGACTCAAAGTTTCAATCTTACTAGTCATCTTACACTCTTTTTGGAAAAAGATGCTGTAATTCTTGGATCTCAGGTATTTCACCTTTTGCTTTTTCTTTTACCGACTTTTGATCATTGTTCTTTTACTGAGGATAGCACATGTAACATATTCCAGTCTGGGTTTACTCTTACTGAGAAGTGGTTTTTCTTATTCTTGGCTTTTTTGCACGATATTCTTACTTTCCTAGGATCCATTTCACTGGGAAGTTGTTGAACCATTACCTTCTTATGGCCGAGGAGTTGAAGTTCCCGGGGGAAGATATCAGAGTTTGATAAATGGATACATGTTACATGATGTGGTGATAACAGGTTTTTTCCACTCCCAGCATCTTTTCTTTTCCCTCTTACCATTCCTCAAATTTCCATCTTTTTTATGGGTGTGTTTATGGCTTGAAATTTCATGTCTTTATGGGTATTACTAGGTAATAAGGGAGTCATTGATGGCATGGGATTGGCTTGGTGGGAATTGTTTAGCTCTCATTCCCTGAACTACAGCCGTCCACATCTGATTGAATTAGTGGCATCTGATCACGTGGTAGTTTCAAATCTTACATTTTTGAACGCTCCTGCATATAGCATTCATCCAGTTTATTGCAGGTATGTTCAGTGCTTCTTCTAAACATTACTTGAGTAATAGCAACTTTGAAAGCAAAAGTGATATCGATTTGGTTATGTATTTCCACACAGCAATGTACATATTCACAATGTTTCGATTTCTGCTCCTCCAGAATCCCCTTATACTGTTGGCATAGTACCAGGTGAGTTACATATATTATGGAATTTATATTTGGTCGACTTTGAGAGAATAACATTGTCTCTCAAATTTCAATAGCTTATAGTTCATGTTACCAATGGTCACTTGGCTAATTCTAGTGCACTTAAATGTCTTTAGATTCTTCTGATCACGTTTGTATAGAGGATTGTGTGATTGCAACGGGATATGATGCAATTGCCCTTAAAAGTGGCTGGGACGAATATGGCATTGCCTATGGCAGGCCAACTGAGAACGTACACATCAGAAGGGTGCATCTGCAGGCTTATTCTGGCTCTACTATTGCATTTGGCAGTGACATGTCTGGTGGCATTTCAAATATTATTGTGGAGAATGTTCATCTTTACAACTCAAAGAGTGGCATTGAGTTCAGAACCATTAGGGGCAGAGGTGGTTATATGAAGGAAATCCTTATATCAGACACAGAAATGGAGAACATATACACCGCAATAGCCGCCACAGGTTATTGTGGGTCTCATCCTGATGATAAATTTGATCCTAATGCTCTCCCACATTTGGACCACATTATTTTGCAAGATATGATTGGCACAAACATCACTATTGCTGGAAGCTTTGCTGGACTACAAGAATCTCCATTTACTCACATATGCCTTTCCAACATATCTTTGTCTATAAACTCTGTTTCTTCCATTCCATGGGAATGCTCAAATGTATCCGGATTTTCAGATTCTGTTCTTCCCAAACCCTGTCCTGATCTCGAGACCCTTCCGGATTGTCTCTTCCTGCCGAGTATCAACGGAAAAACTGCAATCATGCAAGAATAATTCTCTATAAGCAAATGGTTCATATTCTTGAGTTCCTTGCTTGAAGGCCACGAGAAAGTTATTAGCCATTGCTATCCTCTATCATTCATGATTAAGCCACATTCTTTCCAATAAGAAAGTTATTTGGATTATTCATTTTTCATCCTTAGATTTGCATTCTTGCATGCTGCAAGCAGCACATTATTTGTACAGCTTCATTTCTTCATTCATGTGTAATGAAATTTTGGTAGTGCCCACAAGAAGACTCTATTTAATACTTCTACTTTTGCACTAGTCCATTGTGATTACTGTAAAGCATGTGATTGGATTTCGGCAAGTTTCAATAAAAGAAATTTCAATTCCGAGTCATGTATTATTAGAATTTAATTGTAATACACTAATGGTATCATTTTTATTTTTTTTTTACAATGTGAACTAATCCTAAATTATCATATCATTATAAATTATTGAATTTTATAATAATTATTTTAAAAAACAGTGTTATTTAATTAGCTGACAACGTAATTTTTTTTTTTTTAACATCAAAACTAAACTCATATTTATCCATATAAGTTTTGTATAATTTTTAAAACACAATTTCTTTTACATCAAAACTAATATGTTGTTGAACAAGTGTTGAAGTACAAGTGTTATGTGAATTCATGTATTGAATAAGAATGAGCAAGTAGAGTAATATATAAGTGAAATTTTTTTATAAATCTAATGTTTTAAAAATTTGGATTGAGTATTATATCAAGTTCACTTATATGATGTGCTTGTGGTTTATTGGTGCGAATCTTCCTAACATTATTTTCTTCAATTTTTTGACAATAACTAATTTATTCTAAGTAAAAAATGATAAATAAATAAAGTCTAATAACTTTAATTTTTTTTATCACATTATAAAAAAATCATTATGAAATCATTTTTTCTTGTAGAGTATCTAGCTAGCACAAACACACTAGCATAGTTAGAGGTGACAAAGCATGTTAATATATCTTTACGTGCTTTTAACCTATTTTAAGTGGGGTGAATTGATAAATCAGTCAAGGAGGACAAGTTGAAAAATATAACTAGCTCTTGTTTAGAAGTGTTTTTACTTGAATGACACTATACTCGTGAATATCATTTTACTATTGGTTGGTTCCTTTTTTGAGTTTCAATCCAAGTTTAAATGTGTCATAATTGCCATTGGAACATTTCACATCGTTGACTATGTCATTCTTGTGGATGCCTTGATTGAATTGTGGGTAGAGATGAATAAATGAATAAAGGTTTGCAAACTTGCCTACATAGCTCACAATCTATGCAGGTACGAGTTTTGAATTTTGAAGTTGGTTTAAAATGTGAGTTATTTTATTCATTTTGTTTAACTTGTGGGCTTTGCGAATTTATCCGTAGACTTTTTAGTAATTGAATCTAAAATAGAATATGCATCTATGAACGCCCCTTGGACTTTGCTTCCTTCATCCACTCATTCACTCCTCGTTTGCCCAACTAGAAGATTCGGGGGTCTAAAGGTACAAAAGGTTATGAAATAAAGTATGCTTGCTTTGGTGATTCCTACGACTACTTATATATATGACTATTTCGATTTTGTTTTTGGTATTGCTTGTGTCTGTTGTTGCTCCTAGTCTTCCCATTGACTTCCACCAAATATGTAAGGTAAAAAGCAAGTCAATTTATTAGCCATTTTCCTTTGACTCCTCTTTAGATCGTGAAATCAAACTTTTTAAATTAAGAGAAACAATTCATTTCACTCATTCTAGACATACTTGTTTACTCGCAAATTATGCAAGATAGGTGTGAGTAATAAAAAAATGGAGACTATTTAATTTGTAGACTAAACGAACAGGTTATCCGTTTATCTAATTCTAATTGTGAGGGAATAAGAGTTTGACGAATAAGAAAATTGGGTGTAAAGAATAAAATAACACACTTAAAAAGCCTAAATATACTTTTTGTTTGTATAATTTTGTAGATATATAATTTTAGTCTTAATAAAATTTAATATCATATTTGGTCATCAAAATTTTTAAATTAAACAATTTTAATTCATAATTAACCTACAATTTAAAACTAAACAAAAAATGTTGATATAAATATGATTAATAACATATGAGATTAATAGATTTACATAAAAATAATAATATTAAAAATAAAAATAAAAATTTATTTAATATATTTTATGAAAATCAAAATTACACTATCACAAAATTATATGAATTAAAAGTTAGTAAGACTTAAAAGTGTGGGTGGAAAGAGAGTAAAATGAGGTGAGAATAGCGAGACCCTTTTAAAAGCACAAAAAAGCACTTAAAAAACAACCCGACCCGAGTGTAAGGTATCTTGTTTTGTTTCCCTCTCTCGTTGCAAACGCGAACCCTCTCTTTTTCTCCTTGCGACTTGCGAGCTTCAACTATTGTTTGGGCATGGCTTCAACGGACATCAGAGGCATTTTGACAGCTTTCAATCCTTCTCTCGACTTCTTTGCTATCACCGCTGGAGACGGTCGTGTTAAGGTTTTTCTTTTCTCTATCCTTTCCTTCTTTCTTCTTAGCCTTTCCCTTCCCTTCCTCAATTGTTAGTCTAAAAAATTTCTCTGCATAGATATGTGACACGCTGAAGGGTCAGCTCCAGACTGAGTTCGCCGATATTACGTCAACTCATTCAACTACTACTTTACATGATAAATCCGTTAACGGCCACCTTGCGTTAGATTATACTTGCATCAAGTGGTTGTCCTTCGAAAGAAAGGTCCCTTACCTTTTTTTTTTTTTTTACAGTTAGATATATGTATGCATTAATTGTTTCTTTTAGAATGATATATATTACACCTCATATTGTGAATTATTGCAGAGGAAAAGGAAGCATGCATCCTCGTTGTTAGTGCTTGGAACTGGTAGCGGTGATGTTTTAGCACTTGACGTCGCTTCTGGTCAATTGAGTTGGAGAGTTACTGACTGTCATCCTGGGTTAGATATTAGACTTTTCTCCCATTTTGTAAACTTAGCTGCAGTAGCTTAGGTGTTTTTATTATTGTTTTTTGATTAAATTGAAGTTACACCTCCCTAATGAACCTTTAAGGCCGACATTAACTGTGTGAATTATGAATGTGAAACTCTAATTTTGATTAGATAACAACACTAAAAAACACTGCATTTAAGTTTTGTTCAATTTATTACTGTATTTTATTGGATTATTTTATTTTGGCCCTAATACTCTGTAGATTTTAAAATCTGTAGCTCCTTGGTGATTGGAAATGGTGACTCCAATCAGTCTTACTTTGTGGTTTTTATGGGTTTTAGTTCCTGATTTCTCTTTCTTGTTTGTTCAACTCAACTGCAGAGGTGTGAGAGCAATTGCATCTTCAGCAAATGTTTCAAGCATTTATACGGCTGGTGCAGATGGGATGGTGTGTGCGATAGATTTCTTCACAGGAAACCTGTTGGAGAAATTTAAAGCTTCTACAAAGGCAGTGTCCTGCATGTCTGTTTCTCCAGGTATTTATCCTTCACAGCTTTTGTGGAAATCTTCTTGTTTTGGTGGGAGGAGATGAAGTCAATCCATTGCTGTATGGATGAATTAACCTGAATTAGACATTTGTACATGATGTGTGGTATAACTTGATTGAGTTTCCCACAGAATTCTTCAAGCTTCTTGTACATTGTAATTGATAATAAAATTCCAAATAGAAAGCTCAAATTTCTAACTGTAAGGTCAATGATCCAAATTTAATAAAGGAGGTCATCTACTCTCAAAGTTAGTTCTTTCATTATTATTAGAATTAAAATGAACAACTGTTTATCTCTTTAGGTCCATATTTGTTGAATGGGTGCTCAACTATTAGCATTTAGCAATAATTCCTGAGCTGCCGTGAGTCAAAACTCAAAAGGGCTTCAGTGAATCATGATTTAAATGAATATCCAATTTGTAGGTATTATTACTACTATTTTGAATACTGATTTGGTAATTGCTTCTCTACTTAAATCAGATGGGAAGACACTAGCTACTGCAGCAGCACAATTGAAGATTTTTAACTGTTCTGATAACAAAAAGATTCAAAAGTTCTCTGGCCATCCTGTGAGTCTCATATATTTCCCTATATACTTGCATATACTCTATCAGTGTCCTTTTAAATTGTCTTTGTGATGATTTTGTTGTTTGTATAACAATTGTTTCTAGTTTAATTAACAGGGATCTGTTCGATGCATGATTTTCACTGAAGATGGGAAGTATATCCTCTCTTCTGCTGTTGGTGAAAGATATGTTGCTGTTTGGAGGATAGATGGTGCTAAAAAGCAGTCAGCTAGTTGTGTTCTTGCAATGGAGCACCCTGCTGCCTTTCTTGATAGCAGGTGCATTGATAGTGGGGAACATGATGAGGCTGGCATATGTGTTTTGGCAATCTCAGAAATTGGCATTTGTTATTTATGGTTTGGTAATAGTATTGAAGAACTACGAAATGCAAAACCCACAAAAATATCATTATCTTTAGAAGACATGCCCTCCAGAAATTACAAGGGAGCTCTGCCAGCAATATATGCTGCAAAATTACAAAGCATCCAGAAGCCTGCCTCTGGGCAAGTTTTTCTTGTTTATGGGTTGCTTGTAAAACCATCATTTAGAAAAATTTTAGTGCATTCTGGTGTGGATGTAAAGTTGAATGTCTCTCATGATGGTGTTCTTCTTCCAATGAGTCAATCTCTTACCAAATCTAAGAAGGGGACAAATACACAAACAGGTAAGACTTTTTGTGCGTTTGATGAACTCTTTCTCATGGGCATTCTCTTATATTGACTATATTTGTCAATAATAAACTATTTCAAAAGTTTGAGCTATTAGGTGGGAACCTAAGTTTTGTTTATATATCTTACAATTTTTTTCCATGCTTGCTTTGATGCACATAATTTTGCTATCTGATCTTATAACTAATTTTGAACTTATCCCCCAAAATAATCTGATCTTATATTTCTTAGTAATTGCATTCCTGATCCTATTGTACGTTACTAACTGATGTTCCTATATTTTGACAGTTACTGCACTAGACCGAGCTAATGCTGAGGATGCCTTGCTTCCAATTCCTAAGGTTTTTGATTCTCACGAGAAAGAGAATGCATTTCAAAAATCTCTGGACAAGGATGTAACTGATGATTTGCCTAGAAGTAGTAAAGATGATTCTGTTGAGATAGAAGGTATTAATATAATTTTTTCTTAAACAAATGCATGATTGATCAATGCATCAATTATTACTGAGACATATTTGTTTTGGTTTATTACCATATTTTCTTGTTAAGCGATAAATTGATCATTTTCATTATTTTCCTGAAAATGGAATTTGTGGCTTAATATATATACATTGACAAATTGATACCAATCTGGAAATTTCATTTGTCTAATAACAAGTCCACCCTGCATGCAAAGAATATGTACAGTGAGATTATCGTGTGGTTGATTAACATCTAGGTACTTGTGTTTGTGTTTACATCTTTGATTAATGTACATTATTGTTTGTTATAAAACAGTGGTACATTTGTTTATTCACAATCTTAAAAAACTTTTTTTTAAAGGACAATCTAATGAATGCAATGCAATTACTTGTTTAAGAGCTATCTAATTTGTAAATATCATTCGCGTTCAACCTTGTCTGTCATTTGATGTAAAAACTGAACCATAACTCTATACACACACACACACATGCATCTTTTTTGGAACAAAAATGGTATGCAAAAGCATCACAATAGAAACAAGCATCTCAACTAGGTTGTCACCCCTATCACTACCAATAATCTGCAGCACACCATAAATTTATTAAAAAATAATGAAAGAAGGAGAACAAGAAAATAAATGGGGAGGGGGGATGAACCAAACCCATGAAAACAAAGAACAATCATCTTACTAAACCTATAGTTAGAAATACCAAACCTATTCGGGTTAAAGTCCTCACAACTGAAACTAGGAATTAAATCCCACAGAAAGTAGTCCTGTATAGTAAGACCATGAGAGGTTATCTTGTCTGCATAAAAAATTGAACACCATTATTTTAAGGTGAACCGCACAGTTTTGACCTTTCCCTTTCCCTAAAAATATCGAGGAATTGTAATTGCTTAGGAATTGTAACTTTGTCACCACCAGTCGATGGGATAGCATTCTTGCCATTGCAAATGGCATTGGCTGATTGACATTTCCACCATCAAATGAGATATATTTTTAATATAATTTGCCTTTGTCTTCTGTACATTGCTGCTACTAAGTATATACTAGAATAGAAGATGGATTGACACTTCTTTTGTGCTTTGCTTTGTCTATTGATTTTACCAATCTATGCAGATGATATGGCCCAAAGTGAGGTTGATGTAATTTGCATGGAGGACCGGCTGAGATCACTAGGAATGATTTCTAGTGAAAGTGAATATGCATCAAACATTGAACTTTGCTCTGCATTGTTGAAGGGTATTGATCTGGAAGCTACTGTTCCAGTGAAAAAGGTTAGTTTATGAGTCAATGTGACTGCCTTTTTGTATTACTTTTGGTTCCATATGTTCTTTTATCTATTTATTTAGTTATTGTCATTGTATTATATTAATTGTCCATATTTTAAAAAGTAGCATGTAATTATTTATGTGCCTGAATTTAAGATCCATTTATCAGATTAGAGCAGCTGTTTTGTCTATGGAGTCAAGCGAAGCATTCAAGCTATTGGAAGTGTTACTGGCTGCATGGCAATCAAGGTTTGGTTTCTTTTCTTGGACTTTCTTCTGAAAGATCTCTTGCCTATGCTGGAGTACTCTCAATTTCCTCTTTTTTGTTTGTTGTTTTATTGCAACATTAAAATGACCAAATGTTATTCTAGGAGTAATGTTAAGTAACTTAACTACTTAAGTAATGGGTAGCATTGGATGTCTAGTTCCCTCTGCAAGTAGAAACGGAAAGCTGATGTGTTAGGAGCCAAGAACAGGGATGGAAAAGAATGGAAAATAGGAGAGAGATCTTTCCTCCAACGAGGGTTTCCCCTTCACAAAGATTTCTCCTTTTAAAAGGAGCAAAAGCTCAATTCTTAAATGATTCAAGACTGAATGCCTGTTGCCTGACATTCTCCTCCTATTTAACCCCTCTAAAATGAACCAAATAGTAGTGCGTGGTAAAATTTATATTAATTCTCGAGCTTAAATGTTATCTTCTGATAAATTATAAATACTTCGCCAGCTCAAGTATTTTTAGAAGAATGGGAACCAGTTTTAGCTTGTAATTGGGTTAAGGAATCATATTTAGCTTAGGTTCTATTTGGTTTCAGATAACATCTTTTTTTAATAAATGCTTATAAAAATGCCACCTTGTTTTCACATTTTTCCTGTTTTCAAAAATTTGTAGAGACAGTGGAAATAAGTGATTGTGATATCTTTCATTATGTGTTTTCTTTTCCATAAATGGCAATGCATATGCACTCAATCCTCTTGACATCTGTAAATCCTTATTCAACAGGTCATCTAGTGGAAAGTATATTCTTCCATGGATATACAGCATATTAGTGAATCACGGTCACAATGTCATTGCTCAGGAATCTGTGACACACACACTTGATTCCTTAGACAAGGTATAATAAATTAATTTTTTCTTTCTTGTTTATTTGCTTGGTATATGCAATCTCAACTTTAAATTCATCTTGCTTTATTTACAATATTGAAATTTTAAATCTTAATATACTTCCCTTAATTTAATTCTGCAGCTTCTGCTATTATTCCTTCTTGTATAACGAATGCTCCATTAATGTTCTAATATGATATGTACCACTTATGTTGAGTTTCATCATATGGTGAACTTGGCTTGTTAAAATTATGTTATATTATGCATAGAAATATCTGACATGGCTTATGCCATTTATATTGTAATTTGTTCTTTCCTTAGTTCTTTTTCTAGTTTGTGTGTCTTTGCATTTTTATAAGTTTCTGGCATACCCACAATATTTGGCCTATCAATTAGTAAGTAACTTGATATTATGGTTGGAATAGTTCACATAGTCAACATGACCAAGCGAAACTACAATAATGCCTGACTGATTGCTTAAAGTGCATTGAAGTTGCATTTACAGTTTTGCACGTTCATTCTAAATTTCCTGTTTAAAACTGAAACTTGAACATGCCATTGTATTCGGATTTTGTACTACAATATTCCTCTAGCAGTTCTTCTGCGGTGGGAATGAAAACATGACATGAAAATGTTATCTAATTATTCCTCTTATCAAAGTTGTGATAAAACATGCAATAGGTTTAAAAACAGGTTATGGATTAGGAACAATGGGATGTCTTTGTCTTGATTGGGTATTTATTAGTATTTTTTAATAAAACTAAGGTTACTCTGATTTGTTTCTTGTCAAATTTGCTTCTGGTCATTCTGATTTTCTGGTGATTTTTTGGTTTTGTTTGAGTGATATAGCTTTACTTTTTGAGAATTTGAATCGTTGTCTGCCACTTTTCAGATTACCAATTTTAGAGGGGCAACTCTTCAGCCTTTGTTACTATTATCAGGTTGTCTGCAACTGGTGACATCACAGGTATAGTCACATTTTTTAAAATTAGTTTGGCAGTCTGTTGATTGTTATTGGTTTTCCAGGACCTTATTAAAATCTACTTTCAGATTGACAAGGCTTCTCAGACTATGGGCCATTCGGAGCATGAACTCCAAACACAAGAAAGTGAAGATGAAGATGAAAACGAAGATGAATATTATCATGAGGAAGATGTTGCTTCTGAAATAAGTACTGATGATGAAAGCTAGTCTGATTTTTTTGAGGTAATTACATACATAGAAGTTTTTATGGCTTATGCATTTGTTCTTACCAAAATTAGTAAAGTGGATAAACAGAGTGTTTAGATTGTTGGCGACAAACCCAAAATCACGGTGGCATCATGAAAAACTGGAAGCAACTTTGTGTTGCTTTGCTTTCAACGTGGAAAATCTGAGTTGCTAAAATGTGATTGGATAAAGATGATTTCATCTGAGTCTGGACATCCTGAAACACCCCCCACTTAGACTTCATATCATATTTCTGCATATGTTTGGGATTTTATAATCTTCTTTTGAGATTGCTTAAATTATTGTTGATAATGATTATTGTTTTCTTGTTGCCACTTATTGTCAATAAACCTTTTCCACGTCATTAATTCTTAAAACTCAATGAGAACATTAGTCAGATTATAGAGTTGGACATAGCTGATATAGCTAAAAAACTACCTGATTTATGTAAATCTTTATTAACCTAAATAATTTCTTCTTTTTAACCTATCATAATAAAAGACTATTTTGCAATTAGTGGCCGCTATCTAAATTGTTTCTTTGGACTTTGGAGAACTATTCTCTAAAAAGTGTCAATCTGTTGACATATTTTTGATTTTTCGTTTCCCTATCTTATTTTTGTTTACCCTAGAAGTTCTAGTATTGTCTCGTGATGTTAATAATTCTAGCTATCATATAAGTTCATGTATGCTTATTAATTGGAGTTTTACTATTAACTGTTTACAGATTGGATTCCAACTTGTCTCTTTTGCGACTGACAAAGATATAGAGGAACGGAAGCTGTATTTCATCTAGCTTGTTCACAATTTTGTTGCTATATAGATAGAAATTTTGTTATTATCTAGATTTGTTAAAAATGATGCGACCACTAATTTATGTAATTTGAGTATTTTACTGTTAAGTACATAAATATAGCTCGAGCATATTTACATGTTTGAAGGCATGCTCAAAATATTACGATTTAGAATGTGTTCTCCTGATCTACAACAGCTTTGATTTCGTGATAGCAGTTTTGCATTCCCCAGATTGGCCTACACGTAGCAAATTAACTGCCAAATATCTTTTTGGCTATATTTACAGATATCTACCCGAACATGTTTCTATTACTATTTATCATCGGCTTTTTAGGTCTCACGAAATGAATCCAGAACAAAATTTTCTGGCACCCAGAAGTTACGAATATTCTCCATTCTCAGGTCACATGCAAACTAAAGTATTCTCATTCAATGTTCAAATTATATTGATTTACGAATTGTCTTTGACAACTAACTTATCAAGACATCTGAAAGCATAAGAGAGACTTTCTCGTTACTTTTCATAAGTAGCTCTTGACAGCCTAACTAGACAATGCAACATGCATTAGGATTGTCATCGCTGAACATGGATGCGATGTTTACATTGCTGTTTTCGTAATCTCCAGTATAGTGTTCAATGCAGTTGTAATGTGTGTATCTTGATGGTGATCTGACGTATTCGTATTCAGTGACGTATGATGAAGGCATGTGTGAATTATAGCTGTGTGTCACATACATGTATTGGGGTGGCTCTTGTAGAAATACAGGGCCATTATGGTATCTGTGCCCGTGCTCAACATGCTTGTGGCCAGAACTGAATCTGTTAACGTAGTTATTAGGTAGATGGTGGTGTGTCACATGAACCTGTTCTAATTCTTCTCTTCCCTTCTTCTGCGACTGTCGGCTTGTGTTGTGCTGTGTAGGTATGCGTGACGGTGGTGTAGCTTCAGGTGGTGGCCGTTGAGGCAGTGGTTCTGATGGGGGGCTTGCTTGAGGCGGTGGAGCTTGTGCTGGCGGTGGTTGTGTTGCATCAGGGGCCGGTGCATTTTCTTTTGATTCTGGTTCTATTGGTCTAGATGGAGACGTTAGCTCAATACTAGAGCAAATGGTGGCATTCTTCTTTGTCTTCTTAATTGCTTTGACAACTTGTTCTGGATCTGCCCACCCAATAATTGTGAGCTTTTGCCGACGTAAGTCAACACGAAGATCATGTATACCTGCAAAGAGAAAGTTCATCAAATTATTTGGTGACGTTGCTGCATCATTTGGAAGGGAAATCGTTTATATACCTACCATGAATGCCATTTAGTGCTTTTTTGATCTTCTGCACACACCCGTTGCAGTCCACTCGGACCTGTATCTGTGTGACACGAGGTGCCTGCATTTGATGGTTTAGCTAGTCTTGAAGAAAATGCTTGCCATATGTTTAAATTGATCGAAAATCACAAGAAAATTAAAATACAGAATTGACGCGTTAATAAAGATATATGCTTGGATATTACCTGTGACTCACGAGCCATGGAGGCATGGAGCTGTAAAATTAGAGAAACCAACAGATATGCCTTTTGTTTTAAGGAAATGGATTATGGATGTAGAACATGTGAATGGAATCCATCTGTTCATGCCTTACACGGGTAAGGAATATGTAAAGGCAAGAAATGTGGAAAATGCAAGGAATCATTTTGTTTTTGGTGGCCAAGGGAGAGAGAAAAATGTTATTGTTTGATTGGTCCACGGAAGAGGGGTGATGATTCAGGAAAGAATTCAGAGGTTATCTATGGATATTTGTAAATTGTAATGCCGAATGTCATTGTTATCTTTAATTGAGAATTGAGTGATGCGGAAGATGTCTGAGGTTGAGGGCATATCTAATCCGGACACTTTCTAAAAGTTTAAACAGTAGGGCAGGTTAAGATTGACAAAACGTTGGCAATAGTGTTTTTATATATGTTTTGTGACTTAAGCGGTGTATCACCTTAGCCTAGGTAGAAGGCACAAATTGAACTTGACATCTCTCTTAAGGGTAGGCGAATACAAATACAGTATGTGTTTTGGTGCTCATTGGTTTTTGCTAATCCATTCATATTTCAGAATTCGGTGCAATAGACTAACATCACAGGACATTTGGTGAGTTCCTATATTAGGGTTTTTGCAAGGAAGAAAACTTTGCTCAAAGATGAATCTATAAAGCTTTACCCCGGAGTATGTCAACTGCAGTTTGCCTTCTGAATATTATTTTTAGACAAGTCCATACTAAAATTGTATCATCCTGCTTGAAAGTCTTTTGCTTATTTATACAAATTCAGTATAAAGCTGTACACGAAACTTTCTAGACCTTTCCATAAATCCTCTTTCATTAAGTTGCGGTTTCTTTCACAGTTAAGAAGCAATAATTAAAATTTATACACTCTCAGTAAGTCAGCATGAGACCAAAGCATTTCTTACCTTTACTACTTAAACTAAGTGAACAGCATATAAGAATTCGAAATAAAACGTTAGTTTACAGGGTGGGTCAAGTGACATTCACCCTCCATTTTGGTTGAAAATATCCCGTGCCCATCTTTACAGAGCAACAATTGAACTATCTGAGAGTCTAAGTTTGTTATGAGAAATATACAGATGGTTATGTATGCCTTGGATGGCCATATTTTTGTTTGATTACGGTTAAGAGGTATTGAAAAAGTGAGAAACCCAAAATGACAAAAAGGTGAAGAAAATTTAAAATACTGAAATTTATCTTTTGGTAACACTAAACCCTCATTCCAGCTGTGAAGCAGAAGAAAATTATGTTAATAATGAATGACATTACCTCATTTATAAATGGAAATTCTTGGAACCTTACCTCATGTACTTTAATATCATTAGTGCATTATTGGCTTATATGATTGTGATTTAAAGTCTTCGCGTGTTTGTTTTTCTGTTTACGACCATCCAAACGCACGTTTACTCAACAGAAATGAATTGTTGCTTCTTTGTTTAAGTACATTGGAATTCATGTAAAGGTAAACAAAACACTCTTCAACTCTTTGTTAATACTACCAAAGTACAGATATTTTTGCCAAACAACTAGCCCTTTTTGGACTATTCATACAATAAGGACTATTAAGGAATTCATATTTCATTGCACACTGCTATTAAAAATTTGAATATGTTTGTATATCTTATAATACGTGACACAATAAATAAATAAATTAACAAATAATAAATGATTAAGCAAACACTTGGGGGTTCTCCAGCAGGTATGATTCCACAACTTTGTAAATTGCAATAGTGCTTTCCCTTCCTTCCTTTACCTCTTCCTCTTTAACATCATACTCTCCAATGGTATTGTAATTGGTTGTCATTTTGCAGAGGCAACCTCCATCACTAGTAGCCTCAAACTTTACCTCATAACCTATAGACTCAAGCTTGTCACCCAATGGATCCCCTTCAATCATGGTGTATTTGCAAAGCAAGTTGTCCTTATCAAGCACATCAATCCTGTGTTTCAGATATTTGAAGGGGCTAGCTGCATAAAAGAAATGTATAAAAAGTTAATTCAAGAAATATAGAGAAGTGATCCTCTTTCAGTTCAGCTTGTCCATGTTAATTTGATTGCTAACCTTCATTGAAGTTAACTTGTTCAATGCTTCCAGCTTCCCCATTACCTTGGATTACATTCACATCTTTTACAAACTGAGGTAAGAGCTTTGGAAGCAAATTTCTAGAGTCTACGATCAAGGCCTTGAACATGCGTGATGGAGCAACAGAGGAGGAGTATTCCTGCGTAAAGATTGTGACTCCCATAGTGGATTTAGTAGATAGAAGAAATCTCAGGGAATCAAAGTTGTAAATGATAGATGCTAGATGAAGAGGGAAGGACTTGTGTTTTTATAGGTCCAGCAGCCCCTAAATGAAGTGAGTTTCGTGGTAATGAGTCCTTTGACAGAATTGGATAAGTTTGGAAGTGAGACTTGAAATGGACATTAGTTTGGTAGTTAAAAATGATCAATGGGAATTTTCTTATTTGAAGACTTAAAATGCTAGTGGCTGCTGCATATTGTTTCATAAAGAAGCATATTATTCAAACTTATGGCCCCCACACATGGGGGGCTAATTGATATGCCGACATTTTGTAGACTTGGATTCATACAATTAAGGATCAGAATAGTCTCCATACCTAGCAGGGTATTATGCTGAGAACAGCAGGTGTTAATGTGTTGTCATTCACAAAAAAGAAGAAGTAATTTGACCTTAACCAATGAGGAAACGAGCAGTGGCTAGAGAGGAAGCAAAGAAAAATGAAGCAAGGAAACAAACAAACCACCTTTGTCCAAACTCAACCAACAATTCAACGAAAGCACCACCACCAAGCAATTAACCATATGTCAATATATAATAAAGAGGTTTGCATAATAGAAAAAATTGTGACACGGCAAATGGTGTCATATAATAAGACCCCCCTTTTATGTTTTATTTTGTGGAATCAATACTAATACTAATACTGTGCTTATTAATGGAAAAAAAAAAAGTAGAGATAAACTTCGTATTTTATTCTAATGTTATCAGTTATTTAAAAGTTATTAATAATAATATTAAATAGGTTGTTATTATTATATCGATTAGTATATATTTTAATAAATTTAGTAATAATATTTATTAAAAAAAACTATATTACTTGTTCCGGTAGTATTTGATTTAGTTTTATTTTTACTAAACTTTATTTCTTAAAATGAGGTTGCTGTCATACTCAATAAGAAAAACTTTTTAAAACTATTTTTAAGAATAAAATTCTTAAAAATACTGTTTACCAAAAAAATTAGATAAAATGCTATCAAGTATTTTAAAAACTTACTTGACATTAATTTTATTTTTTCCTTTAAATAATATCGACTACATTCATCAATAAAATCAAAATAAAGATTATTTTTTTTATCATATTTTAATATTTAGAGGATCAAAGTGATGCCATGTGAATCATTGAAGAACTAAGTTATTAGTTTGAAAAGCTTAAAATATTAAAATTTACGTTATATAGTTTATCTACCACTTAAGTTATCGATTTAGGATGTTACTCTTGAACAAAAATATTTTAGATTATGTGACTTCTCCTTGTATTTAATTTCAGTTTTTATTTATAATTTTTATTCCCTATAAATATTATTATTTAAATTTAATTTCAATCAAAATATTCATTTTAAATTTGAAACTTGAAGTCTTATATCAAATTAAAAATATTTTTTTTATGTAAACTGATTTTTAAGATTATTGTAGTTTTAATTAATTTTAACTAAAATTTTAGTCTATGCATTACATAGAATAAATATTTATTTTATATCATTAAAATTTATAATAAATAAATACTTCTAAATATATAAATTATATTATAATCAATATCTATAATAAAAAAA
>JAMLFT010005056.1:0-18269 GCA_026544285.1 Pachyrhizus erosus | reverse complement strand
AATAAATTATTCAAATTTAAATAAAATTAAGAAAACACACACACAAATTAATAATATATATGTATATATTATTTTTAATTCATAATTTTTATTTTATAATTTTTATAATTGAACACAAGACAAAATTTAAATTTTTATATTATCTGGATCAAATATTTTTAATATCCTCGCCAACGTAGTATTATTTCTTTAATATCACATATTCAGTTGTTGGGTTGGTAAGCAATTTCAGCTGACATTGATTTGAATCAATCACACTTTTCAAGATATAGATTTAAAGCAAGTTATCCCGTAGGACGATCACCGTTTGATTATGTAGGAGACAAACGGTGGACTATATTATTTGTTCATATATTCCTACTGCTTTATTGAGTCTCGCTTTTCTTGTTAAAAAAAATACGATTTTCATATAGTCTACTGTGAATACAACTTTAGTAATCAGAAATTAAATCAGAAACAGATTCTTGATAGTTAGAGGAAGTTTTGCCACTTCCTAAATTTCAATCTTCTTGATAAGAAAGGTACTTAATTTTTCCATTTTGATTGCTTAGTCTTTGATTGGAGAATCTAAGATGATTAGATCTTTTACACTAATAGAAACATTGATAATGTTATGTTTATAGATTCTTTTTTCTTTAAATTTTATTTCTTCTCAAGTCTGACTGAACAATTGACACTCTCCTTGAAATAATTTCTTTTCATGATTTACTATAGATTAGTTGTTGAAAGTTAGTCATTTTTCAACATCTAAATTCTTTATTTACATTAAAGGAACATGAAAATATATGTTGATGAAAAATCTTGATATATCTATTAATTTATACAATGGAATAAAGTTTATTGTAAATCATTTAGAGGTTAATATTGTTTATGTAACGATTATTATTGAAAGTCATATTGATAATATGAATTTTATTTTATATATGAATTTAATTTCTTTGAATAATTTGACTTTAATGAAATTCTATTGTAGACAATTTTCATTATGTATATGTTTTGTTATGATGATAAACAAATGTTAAGGACAGACATCATCACATGTTGAAGTTTTTTTAGTTAAGTTAATTTTCTTGCATGACCAACTATATGTTACAATTTCTAAGGTCAAAACTTGATCTAAATTGAAGTTATTAATATACGATGAAAATGTTAAACAATGTGCTATCATAAAGAATATTGTTTATAAAAAAATATTTCAAAAAATATAAATTATTTGATTATTGTCTTATTGTTGGAATCAATTTTAAAAATACATTACTTTGACATTAATTCTATTTATATGATAAAAAAAATTCATATAATCTTACTTAAGTTACCTTTGTGCCATTTTATAGTCCCTTTACTTACATCTAATCTCAGAATCATGTATAAGCGTAGCATACATGAAAGTAATATAATTAGTTAAATTTATTATGTTATTACTAATGTCAATGTTGTAGTCTTAAACATAAGAATATTTTTGTAATTCTTTACAAAATGTGAAATACAAGATAGTACAAAAAGTTTGACCAAAGGTTCAACACACTGATACATCCTTATAAAAATATCAAAAAAATGGAGAAGGAGACTATTTAATTGGAAATAAGAGTTTGTGCACAAGTTAAGAAAGGTAGTAGATTAGTGTGTTGTTGTACAAACTATACAAGATAGATGAGTTTGGAAAAAGCATGTTGGTGGTGTTTATATAGTTAAATTCGTTTATGTTTATATGAAGGAGCAATATGGATTCAATAATAATTATAGAAAATGGTGGTTGATTTGGAATAAGGTTATTTCTTCAAAAATTAGTATGTTTGGATGACAAGTTTTTTCATGGTAGAATTCCATCAAAGGATAATTGAGGGAGGAGGGAGATTTTAAAGGATGACCAGCTGGTATGTTCACGGTGTAATATGAATATTGAGACTATGCAACACCTGTTTTTCATGTATCACAAGGCTACAAGTATTTGATATTTATGTTTTAATTGACTAGACATATATACTATTAGACATTATAAGATAGAGGATTATATACAACAATTTATGGGTTTGGGGTTCTAAATATAGTATGTAAGGAAGGATTAGGAGTTATTTGGTTTGCAGCTTTATGGACTTTATGACTAGAAAGAAATAATGTGGTTTTTCATCAACACAATGCTCATATTTCTAATATTGTGGAAAAGCTACAAGTCTTGTCTTCGAAATGACTTAGATTCTGACAAAATAGATTTATCCATCCACTTTCGCTTTGGATCTCTAACCTTATGAAATGTTTGAATTTTTTATATAAGAAAGGTATTGTTGTGTAGTTTTTAAGTTTGGTAACGTTTTATTTTTTACATAAAGTTATAATGTGTGATCTATTAATGAAAAAATCATGTCTATTACATAATATTATTTAAGAATGGGTATGTGGGTCAGTTCTCATTAAAATTTAATGTTTGTTGTGCGAGGATTGTGTTTAATAGTTTTGCTTATATTGATTATTATTGTATTGTCATTTTTGTACTATTAATTAAAACTGATATATATTATTACAGGTTTAGTTGTTTTAACAATATGTATTTAGTTTGTTTCTTAAAAAAAATAACTTATTATAAGTTTTTTCAAACTAATTCATAATAAAGAAATATACGTAAATCAAGGCTCAGAGTAAGCACCAAGCATATTCCCTCTCATTCTATTTTTCCATTCTTTCCGGTTTATAGAAGTTTAGGAGGAAAGATAATTTTTTTATTCTAAGGTCTCGGAATCAACTAATCCATGTACATACTTGTCGTGGTACTTAAATAAGTACCTATGTCAATAATGGACGATCAACTAGAATAAGTATAATTTTTTTTAGTTAATGCTGTTAGATGCTCTAGAGATGAACCAACCTAAAACATAAAAATTCTATTCATATTTTAATTTACATGATTAAACTAACAGAAATGCAACTTCTTTTTATTTGGGAAGATCAATTCGGTGATGGTTTAGTGACAAGAAAGCCACAATATTACATATGAACTTGCCTACAAAGCACTATCTTATGGATTATACTTCTCCTCAAGGTGTAAAAAATCATAGCACACGATAGAGAAAGAGATCAGGGAAGGATATATTCATCTACGATATTCAAATGAGTTAAGGAAAAGGGTAAGGAGAAAAACAAAGAGAATAAAATTGTCAGCTAGCATTTATTCCAAGTTGAATAATTGAAAGAATGAGAACCTTATTAGGACACAGTTGCCTGCACATGTCACCATCGCATTTCCTCCAACGTGTGGTGGGGCAAGGATCAGTCTCAAGCTTGCATGCAAAGTATGTGATTCGAAGGAAGTTGCTGGAGACATCATATCTTGTTTATTATGACAGACATTGAAGAACCTTGCATGAAAACAAGAGGATGTGAACAACTTAACTCTCCAATGTAGTGAGCAATTCCTTTTCTCCACATCCGTGATTCTATCATCTGTCAGCCTTCATCACTTGCACAAGCTTTCACCAAAATTCTATCATGCACAAGGGTGCACACACAAGAACAAAAGAACTTACATATATAAAGCCTGCAGTACGTATTATTGTGCATATGTAGTGTGTTAAAAGTGCTCTACTTGTCCATTCAAGTCCATAACATGCGGGTCATGTCTTAGATTTACCTCCTTTGCTTGTTTGTCTCCATAGTCAATTCCATGGACCTAATAAAACTAGGTGAGGCTTTGGTTCACTGTCAATCTGACATGAAGGAAATGCTTCATATTAGCTTTGTCTGTATTATAGAGCTAGCTAGGTTTAATGTATATGAACCTAAAGCACTTTGAACTACTTTTTAGTTTTACCAATAAGAGAGAAAGTAGAAGAGAAGAGAGAGGTGAAAAATAGAATGAGTCATATGATGGAGAGAAATGTAAAAAAAAGTGTTGTACAAAAGGCGTGTTAAAATTATGTAACTCTTATTAATCTAATCATTCATACATTTAAATTTAACTTTAGTATCTTGAGAACAAGCTATGAAGTACACATATGATATGGGTATCAAATAGGAGACGTATTTGATATGGCCATAGTGAGTGATACAATTATTTAAAAACTACAGAGGATACGTTCATGTATGATACATATTTCGACATGTATAAAAATTTATAAAATATAATGAATATATAACTGTAATTTTGTAAATCTAAATTAAGAATATACTTTTTGAATATTATTAAAAATAAAATAAATTTTATAAATCATTTTTTATTGTCTATAAATAATAATGCTATTAATTTCATACTTTTCTTAAAATCATACATGAAGACAATTTTCATTTTTAGTTGATGAAGAGATAATGTTTCTGTACTTCTATACTGTACATACTTTTGGATCTCATATGTAATTATCTTAGATTTTCATATTTTTTTAAAAAAGTTTGGATACTTCACATATAGATATCAATAAAGTATTCAAGAATATTAATATCAAATATGAATCAAATACGTGTCAGTAATTCAAGTAACTTATTATATAGAAACGTTTGTAAATTGTATCTATAAACTTTACAAAAGTTCGTAGCATAGACATTAGACACATTGCAGCTTTTGCATAGCACAATCTTAGTAGGGTTGACTAAGTTCGTAGCTCGTGTATGTTATGCTAATTGTTAGCAAAAAGTGAAAAACAGAGGACCCTCATTTTCAAAGAGTGATAGCTTTCAAATTGCTACCAAATGAAAGGAAGGGAACACTACATGTGATCTCTGAAAGGCTAGGTAGTAAATGGCGAGGGAAACCAAACAATGTGTTTCACATGAGAACAAAGATATGCACTCGTGAGATTTCATTGGCCTCTATATTCGGGTATGGTCACTGCTAATTCTAAACCTTGTCCTTAGGCCACGCCTATATTATTTGTCTAAATTCTCACATTGTATAAAGTTAATGATGGAGTTAAAATCTCGTTTAATTCATCTAAATTAAGTCATACACTTACAGACATATTATCATTTTAAATTGAATAATGAATATTATGCTCAACAATTACTTTACTGTTGAAACAAAAATATACCATTATAATAGTTAATTTTCCAAATATGTTAAAATTGGAGTTCTTAAATAGTTTCTGCCGAGTTGTGCCGTGAGAACTGTAACTATATAGATAAGGGGAAAAGCAAAGGAAAAAATAAAGTAAGAGTGGGAAAAAGGGTAGTTGCAGTGAGAGCAGAAAGCGGCAGAGGAATGGGTTGGGGTGGTTCTTACTTTCTCTGGGTTTGGAAATCGTTGGAAGACAGAAAAAAGCCTGCAAGAGAATCCTGTTAGAAAAATCTCCAACTGGGCTTACATTGATAAATTTATTTTATAATTATTTCATAAAAAAAAATAAAAAAAAAACCCTCAGAGATGAGATCATTGACAAATGATTACCCTTCACAAATACGTGACATGAATTATATTGAATTTAACATCTTACTTTATAAGCATAGTTGAATAACTAAGTGTAGACTCAATTAGCATTATAGGGACTCAATTGCTTAAACATGTTATGGGAGACATGGTCCTATATGAAGGTCCTTATCTAATCTAATCAATAACATTTCCAAAAATTGGAGAGACACAGCCACTAGGGACGAGTCCTTTTGTTGTTCTTATATTTGTCCCGTTGAATAACTGCCCTGAAAAATTAGGCACAAGGGAAGATGATCTAAAACACGATCAAGCATTATGAGTTATGAATTTAACAAATTTAAACTTAAATAAAAATATGTAGAATAAGAAAGTAAAAAATTATACTGTTAAGTCAAACTAAATCATTTTATAAACATAATCTTAAATACATTCTCACTTTTTCATTTTACACTTCTCTGTCTATCCAATGTAGATTGACACAAGTAGTTAAAAGATCCGACACTGATTCTCATTCTTTTCATGAGTATAAGTTCAATTTCTCCAAACATCACTAAAATCTTGTTCAGTGAATTTGTAGAATAATTTTTTAAGTGACTTTCTATTGATTTCAGTGTGTCATTGACGTTTTATTCAATAATATTGAAATGTTTTTCTATTTTATGACTTTTTCAGGTTAAAAAAGGTTTTTGTGACAAGTAAAAACATTTCTCCGTTTATTATACTTTGTGGATTGGTGTTCTAATATCAAATGGGTAATAAGGTTTATGCATAGAAAATTTCCAACAAACCCATTACCTAAACATGGTATAGCCTATAGGAAGCTATGATTCACATAGATTCATATTTGTTTTATTACTTGCTTTTAATCTGTCCAGCGTAGCGCAAACACCTCTGCCACAACCCACACACCTCATTAGATAAGCCGTATCACATCCGATCCACTTTTTCCGTCTTGCAATATTATTTCTATTCTCTCACTAATAGCATGCGTCTTTATCACACTCACAATACACCTCAGCGAAAATTGTTAAGTGAGAGAGTGAAAAAGGAAAACGTGTGATTTCTGATCCGATAAGAAAATATGTACACTTCAAGATACTACTTGCACGTATATCGTACTAGTGTTACATACATTGATTTTAAATATTCTTGGTTGATTGTTACATACATGTTACTTGTAATCATAAAAATCATAAGTCTTCTTTTTACATTAACGTTATGTGTTAACTTATGTCATGGCATATCCTATAATTTTTAAAATTCATGACATCCATTCTTTTTAAGTCTTAGACAAATCCGACAAATGGGCTCAAGTGTTAGGCACTTAGGGGTCTGTTTAGCTTGAGATTTGCATGGTACGTACAAGTCTCTGGTGTTGTAAACCCTACTACTGGCTTGTAGCTTGAGAGTGGAGAGAGGCTCTTTAAAGGTCAGAGAGAGAGTGTGTCAGGCATATACCTGAAACCATCAAAGAGGCTTTCTGAAGGGTGTTTCTTCTTGTAATGGAGAGGAAGAGATCAAATGCCAACAGGTTCATAAACAAAACCAATCTTTATCTCAGAGTTCCCTTCTTTTTCTTCATGCTATCACTGATATTCAGCAGCACAACTACTGGCACCACCAATGCATGTTTAGGTATGCAACACCACACCCTTAATCTCTACTTTTCCATCACTATTCTCCACTCCTCTAATTGTGCTCAAATCTATGAAATGAAACTAATTCAAATCATAAATTCACTACACCTTTATGGCTTTGTCTAACTCACAAGTCACACCCCTTCATCCCTTCTCCAATGCAGATGCAAGCAAGTGTCACATGTTTGCCAAAGCTGGTACAGCTCATCAGGTAGAATTGATCATATTTTTTCCACCTAGCATTAACCCATATTTGTTCTTTTACTTTAACCAAACTTATGTTCCATGTTACTTGTTTTTCTATGACTTTATATTAACTCTAATTACTTAATGTGGTATCCAACTAGAAATTACCACATCAGAATTTGTTTTAATGGTAATTAAGCTACAATAGTATAACTTATACTCTGGAATTGAAGAATTAACAGCAGTTTTTGTAGTCTCCATCATTTTACCCTCCCAAACACATTCTTAGAAAATTAATGCGCCAAAATAGTTGCAGGGTGCAGGAACCTCTACAATGTGAGCCGTCCGATACATCGACTCCATTGTGATTGAGTGACACAAGGGGTCAGTGGACCATGTGCCTCCTTACTGGGTCCACATTACACTGAATTGATCACTGACAATTCAGTATTCATGCATGCTAATAAGGATCATGCATTCTTCATGGTCCCACATGCCATATCCACTAGAGATTAGAGAAACATCTTACACTAAAATATGTGTTTGTATGGTCGATGGTTTTTGTGTCTTTATGGGTTTCAATTTTATTAATTGAGCACTAATTATTGAGTAACTATTTTTTTTACCAGAAATATGAGGGTAGAATTGAACATGGCATGTTGTTTGAAGGCAAAACAAAAGTTTCCCTAGATTGGGCAAGGAGGTTCCTAGGTGGACCAGGGTCATCCCCACCACAATGCACCTCTAAGTGTGGCAAATGTACACCCTGCAGACCGGTGCATGTGACGGTGCCGCCGGGTACTCCGGTGACCGCAGAGTATTATCCTGAAGCATGGAGGTGTAAGTGCGGCAACAAGTTGAGCATGCCTTGAATTTCTTTATGGATCTAGTTCTTGTAAAGTGCGTACAAATAAAGTAAGGGATTTCATTCCTTGATAAGAAAATTAATAGTTAATATTTCAACACGTGTGTATTTTATTATGTACATGTGTGCAATATTGATTATTAATATTGATATCAACATTTGAAATTATTTACTTTTCACTTTTAAGAAAATTGTGTTTTATAAGAATCGAATGTTTTGTCTGTATATCATAGCATATGATATACGATGATTAGGTATATTTGTTTAGGCAGATGTTTCTATTGACCATGTAGAGAATCCACTTTAATTAGTATTTTTAACTTTAATGTATGGTTGATATTGGATATAAAAACAAAGAGCATGACTTTATATTAAAAAACAAAAGAAATGAAAATATATCTGGACAAAACCAAGTTAGTAGCAGTAGAATTATGTTGTTACATTCGGCCGTGATGCTTGGATTTTTCTCCATTGTCTCTTCTTCTGTTTTATTGAACTTGTTAATGCATAAAGTGGTGGCGACAAGTCCATTTAATAGACCCAAATCCAATGTCAGTTCATTTTTGGTTGACAGAGTGGTGGTCTAGCTGAAAAGTGAAAATGTTGCCTTATCTCTGCTGCTTCCCTTAGATTTATTCTTTATTTTTTTATGATAGATTTATTCTTTATTTGTTACATGAAGCAAAACAATTAGGTACATTGACAAAAGATTTTGAAAAACGTAGGAAAGAAGGTTACAAATTTCTTTCCTTTTTATCAATTCATTCACAGATTATGAATGATAAATTTGTTAAGTTTTATAATAATTATTTGAATTATCCTTATATCAAATTAAAAAAAATATCTATCTTATTTATCCTCTTTGAAGTTCAATATAAAATTAATTATAATTTTCATTGTTATACTTTCAATTCTCAAGTAACAAAAAAGATAAACTAATTGATAAGAAAGAAAAGTAATAGATATAACAAAAAGTTAAAACATATTTATGAAAAATAATTACATCATTATATTTTTTAATCTACATACTCTTTAATGAGCACATGAAAACAAGTAGATAGAGGAAGAAGAACAAAGGAAAAAGGAACAACAATCATGTTAGAGGTTCGAGTCAGAAGAGAAAGCAAAGCTCTTCCTGCACCCGAAGTCTAAAGACATATATGATAGGTGGCCCTAATAGTCTGCAATATTGCTGTAAATGTTAAATAAATTATTAACACAAATATATTATTGTAATAACTTGTTATTTAATATTTTTTGTTTTATATATTCTGTTTGTAATTTGTGACATACACATGAACTTATCATAAATATCATGGTCAAAATTGATAAACATATAAAAATTTTCGTGTACTTTTATCTAACAATTACTGAACTTTTTGAAAAAAAAAAAAAAAGATTGGTTCATAACGTTAGTATAATTAAACAGTATAAATTTGAGTTTTATATTTTCATTTTCTAAATATAAATAAAATTTCAGTACAAGATAAATGTATAACCCGCACTTCAATACCCAGACAATTATTATGCTTGGACGTACGAGATAGAAATACAAATATATATGCATTTATCAAACTGATCGAACTTATAAAAGACATAATTTATGACAAAAACAGTTATAAAATGCCTATTTAGTATTTTACAAAATTTAGTTTCTGGTACAACGATTCTTGTTAAGGAACCAAGCCGAAAGCTCAACTTAATGAAGGAAAATGATCCGTGAGAAGGATCTGAGAATGAACTGCATGGAATTGGTCCCTGAATTCCATAAAGAATCAAAGCATATAATCCTATTGGTGGAGCGATTTGTAATTTCTCATGGCTACACAAGTCCATACTGCTTGAGAAGTACATTGAGGAACTAGCCTATTTTGCTCAAGTTCCTCCCATGATCCTTTCAAATCAATGAAAAATTCAGTCATGGTTAATGTATCTTGTTTAAAGTGTACAACTCCTTTTGTTTAAAATTTTAAAAATCAAGTGTCAATAGTAAGTGATGTCTAGATCATCATTAAAGTCATCTCAGTTAAGTGACAATTAAATTATTTTATAAAAATTTTATTTAACTATTTACAATTTTTCTCTTCATCTTCTTAATTCTTCACTATTTTTTCCTTCTTTTTCTCCTTCACAACCCTTTCTAGTGATGGTGAGACATGGTAGAGGTGGTTCTTTTATTATTTTTTTTTACCTCATTTGTTATTTTTTCTTATATTTCTTATATTTCTAATTTTTGTCTTGTTTCGATTCAAAGAGTTTGGAGATTTGGATCCTCGACGGTGGAGATCACGATAGGTTGTGATTAGAATGGAGATGGAGATGATGGTGGGGTTTTGATTTTGACCTTAGTTCTACTAAAGATAGATAAGAAAAAATGGAGAAAAATAAATTGTGTTTAGGAACAAATAATTTTGGTTGTTATCCTATTATAAAAATATTAAAATTGAGTCATAATTTATGAGTCAACTTAACCTAAATAATCTCATGGAGTGACACCCTATAAAAATGTTAGCTTATGTTTTACTCAAGTTATCATGTTCCAACTCATTGAAGTTGCGAGTTAAGTCAAGTAAACTCAAAATGAGTAAAGTCAACCTATATTTTGTTTTGTTTTATTTTATTTTGAGTTGAATTCATATATGTTGTTAATATAAAATATTTTTTAATAAGAAAATCTAACTTAGTTGGTTGAATAATATGCATGAATTGTTGTGAAGTCTTGGTATCTAAATTCAATTCTTACAAATAAAAATTGTAAAACATTTTTACTTAGACAAATAATTTACCACATCATCATATTCATTAATATGACTATCGTAAGGTGAATATTTATTCAATGTTTATGTAAAAATATTTTATAGTAATAATGTATATAAATTAAATTTATATTTTATCTATTTATTATTTGAGTTTGTTATTCTAAATTGATGTATATATTGTTAGAATTTTGGTGTTTATGTTTTTTCTATTTCTCTATTATTTTATTTTTAATTGAGTTAATTTATGAGTCAATTGATTTAATCTATCAATTCATAATGGGTGAAGTCATATATAATTTTATTGTCAATTTAAAGTATTGTGATGAGATCTCTATATTCTTACCATTTATTTTAAAAATATTGTTTAATATATTAGTTATATTTTATTAGAAACAATATTATATTTTGATAAAGAAAGAGACAAGTAATTATATAAGGAGTAATTATATTTAGATACTCTAATAACATGAATATTTTATTAACACTCACATTATATTATTTATTATTTTTATATTTTTTATCTTTTTTCTCTTCAATATCATGGTAGATCCAAGATCTTGAATTAGTGAAAACAATTTATTTAAAAGAAATAAAAATCAATAATAATTATTATGGTACATATAAAAATAAAAACATAAATTTAATATCATAAAACCTTAATACATTGATCTAATCAGATAAATTACTAACTTATAATTTAAAATAGCATAAAATATGTTTTTGTTCTTTTAAAAATTTTAAAACTTAATTTTAATCTCTCTGAAAAAAAAATTAATTTTTAATTTTGAAATGTTCATTTTTTATTTCTTTAAATGTGAAATGCGTCACTTATTGTCCTTTAAAATGTTTTAGATAATATTTTATAAATAAATAAAAGTGGTTTAGATAATATTTTAAAAAAATTGGACAAAATTTTTTAAAAGAACTAAAATTAAATTTTAAAAATTTTAAAGGAACTAAAAATATATTTCATTTTTTAAAATATAAAAATTGTCGTCAATATTTTCTAACATATAAAAATTGAAGAAATAAAATACAAAACCATGATATTTATTTATATATTTATCAGAGTTACAAGGGACTTTTGCACACCCTCAAATACTCAAATATACGAAGGTCTGCCACTGTTACAAGCAAAGGAAGGTGGATGATTCTATTTTGGTAGAGAAGGTATGTTTAGTGGTATTGATATCTTGGTCCCTTGATTCCATCTAAATTTGGTCCTTTGAGTTGTGATTTAGGTGACAAAACAAGTTATCCAACCTAACGAGGGTTGAGCTAATACGAATTTTAAGTACCTAAATTCAATTCAAATCTTTAAAATAAAATTTCAAGTTTGACGAAAGTTCAATTTTTATTAATGAATTTTATAGGTCAAGTTCAAATCGATTCTTTATTAGATCAAGCTCAAAATAATTTTAATTTCGATTCAAAATTTAAAACTCAAGTCTTATATTTTATCGATCAAATTTCAGTCGAATTAATTAATTTGATTCTATCTTTTGATTTTTTAGCTTTACTTAAAGGTTTTTGCTTAACAATATTGCAATGGACCGCTCCTTAATATATCATTTATGTTAGTCTTTTAGTCCATTCTTTTTATTTTTTAATATTATAATCTTATAATAACTAATGTAATGTATTTTATCTTTCTATCACGTTAATCAATATCATATTTTTCTTTCTCTTTTTTTTTCTTTCACTTATTTAAAACATGAGATTGATTTTTATATTTATTATTAATATAAAGATGTTTACATTATAATTTAATTAAAAATTATGTTATATAAAACTTTTAAAATGATTAGAATTTAATTATTATACATTTGCAATATAAAGTAATTTTACATTATCAATCAATCATAAATTATTAAAAAAATTTAAAATAATTATTATATAAAATTAATAAATTTATCATATATGATAATTTATAATTAGATGATAATATAAAATTATTTTACATTATTAAACATATATAACTTATTTTTTTTCAAATAATCATCCTAAAAATTAACAAACAAATCATAGAAAACAATTTTTGATTAAGTGATAATGTGAAAAAAAATTATATTATTTATACATTAAATTTAATAAAAATATAAAAAAAATGTATAAATAGATTATTTTTCTTTTGCAAAACGTACACCCACACATGTCCATGATCATGGATAGCTTCTTAGTTCAGTCTTCACTTATGTATAGTTAATGCCATGAGAGAGACATGTTGTGAGATTAAGACAATACAACGAATATAAAACAAATATGAATTAATTAGATGGGTGGCTATTGTTGTGTTAATCAGTGTGTCGGCCATTTACTTCCACCTTTTAAGTTGCATCACGTGTACGACACTGCATGTGTAAATTTTCCTTCTATAATTTCCATTGCCGTATCTACTATGCCATCACTAATTGCTTGAAGAATCACTTAAACTCACTATCATGCACTGTTTCAAATACCTGTATAACTATATTCTCTACCAAACTGATTCCTATACGCATATCTCTACGTGCTCCTAAGACAACGTTTGGAGGTGGATTCTAAAGTTAGGTTACACTTGCACCAGTGGACCTTATAATTTTATGAGGTCTTGATTGTTAGGAAGACCTTTATATTATTGGTTGAAAAACATTATCCATAATCTATTGAACATGACTTAATAGATTTACCATGAAATCCAACTTAGGACTCCCACACCTAATTTTATGCTCTATGACTTGGCTTCTATCCTTACATTGCTGTGCTGAGTCTCAAAGAAAGGAACTAGAAAACCAAACCAACGAACTCCGCTGATGAATTCTGAAAAATTCAAGGTAATAAGGGTGGGAGAAATTAAAAAGAAAATTCAAAATGGGAGAGACAGTATAGCACCCCAAATGAAGGAATCCCAAGTTCTAAATTGTTCGATGCTGCCACGAATAAGTAATTAAAAATTTAAAACCAATGACCCTTATACCACATAATTTCGAAGGCAAAAAATCAATTCAATCTAAGATCCTGAAAAGTGCTTTCTATCATTCATGCCTCTCTTTTTAATCCTGCAGTCAAATTACTGGTAATGTGGTCAAATAATTGGTATTATATAATTATATTTATCTTTCTCTTATTTTTTTTTATTCTTTCATAGTAATAACTCAAAAATTATTTTTAAAATTTATTAAAGAAATTATAAAAGTTATTTTCCTTTAAAGAATATTTTTAATAAAAAATGGAGAAGATGAAAAATTGAGTTGTACTCTAAATTTTATTAAAGAGCACGTACACTCTTATAAAAGATAGCGTAAGAAAATATAAAATTGAAGGGTACGCTTATTTCTATTCCCTTAATTAAAAAAAAAAGTTAGATGTATAGGAAGAAAATATATAGAAAGGGACAAAAAAATTAAGACACAGGTGATTTCAATCTCACATGCTTGATGGTATAAAAAAATACGTCACTAAGGAGTTAATAATTAAATTGAAGACTACACAGTACAAATATACATGATAATGTAGAAAAAATAAAAGAAAAAACATTGATTCATTTAAAAATTATGCAACCACGTGTCTATTCATCTAAGCTAATAATGGAGATCAAATGCCGAATATAGGGACATATTCCAGAAAGGTTCCATAAGTTACGTTTAATATTATGTCTTACATAGGTATATGTCTTGAATAGGAATGGGTTTACTTGCATAAATTGCTTTCTTAATACCTCGATCTACTTTCTGACGAGAGACTCCTGAAATTCTCTTCAAGATACATGTTGCATAGGTGAAGTTCTCAAAGTGGATAAAATCTCTCACAAGACCCTCTCTTCACAACATGTGTTTCCTTCTTAATTAATTATTGGATGATTGACAAAAGTTTTTGTTAACAAAAGAGATTAGATTTCTAACTGTAAACCAAAGCACCAGATTTATTTATATTAATAAGGATGGTTTTCGTAAAATTTGCTTTAAGTTAAAACCTTGTTAAAGAGAGACCTATTAAATAAAATGCGATATCCAACATAATTTATAATTTTTAATAAATAAAAAATGTTAAAAAGTGTTAAAAAAAAAAAAAGTAATACTGTCACTCTACTTGTATAGATTTTCTGCAGTAAAAAAAAATACAAAAGAAAAAGAAAGAGAAATTGAAAAATTAAAGTTAGATGACAGAGAGAGAGAGAGAAAAGATAGAGAGACTGCAGAAAAAATGGCTGTAGAGAATCAAAATACATCACTCCATAACCTTATTATAGAAGCAAAGCAAAGCAAAGCAACCCCACATTGCACTAATTTCTTATTCAAACCCTATTGCCTATCAATGGTGTACCACGACCCCATGCATCTCTGCATGATGAACCTAACACTGTTCAGCATTCATCTATTGCCTATCGCCTCTGCTTCATCTATTATCTTACTGCATTGAATATGTTAGAATTGAAAATTCTCATCTAGGTATATATATAAATTACCATGTCATGTCGATACTTTGGTTTATATCAACTGCCAAATTAATTAGCAACATACTTAGTACATTTTATTCCATTTCTAGATACTATCCTAAAATTGTCCCTCCCATAATGAGCAAGCCATAGATCATCACACAAATAGTTCTCCATTTTCCCAAGTCTTTTATTTTGATTAACCACTCCTCCTACGCATGGGCTAAAACCATCTGTTTGCCCTACAAGTTTGCCACCATATCAGATATAGGCTAGGTATCCCATCATTTGTTTTCTCTTTTTTATTCCTTTTTTATTTCATGCAAACGAAAGTGGCATAGCACTTAAAGCAACTAAAATGGTTTTGTGTTATATGTATATATGATTAGCTTTTAACGTGAATTTACTTACAGATACTTATAATGCATTATAATTGGTGGTATTAACTTTACCTATAGATTAAACATTTTCTATTCATAAATAATAATAGAATAGTAATGCCAATAGTTACTGTATAAATAAAAAATGATATTTCGTATTAAATATTAATAAATAATATCTCCGTTATAATATATAAAAAATAAATATTTAATTTATCAAAATTAATAAAAAAATAATTAAATTAGTTTATTTTAATTAATAATATCATAAATTTAAGTTTTATTTTAAAATTACTCATAATTTTAATTAGTTTAAATAGTGGTTAAATAATAATGACACTATTCATAATCTAAAAAATAATTTTTCAATTAATGAGAATATGAATTATATTATCATTAATTCAATAGATACATTCATTTTTATGAAAAACAAATGATATCTTGTTAATAGACATTATAAAAATTTAAAAATATAAAAAAAATATTTAAAAGTGGTCATATATTTTTTATAATTAAAAAAATATCACCATTTATTTTTTATATATAAGAATGGATGTAATATTAATTAAACAAAAAATTTAATAGAAAAAAATTAATTAAATGTGACGTTTTTTTAATTTTAAAATTTTAGGACATAAGGATGACAGTTTGATGTCTTGAAATATTTCTCAAAAATAAAATGTTAAAGCAAAATTAAATTGCTACAAGTTAAAAAATTAATAGTAATTAAAATAAAAATATTAAATGGATTGATTTGAGTATATGCCTTTGTCAATTTCAAAGACCATTTTCATTTTAAAAAATTATATCTTCCTTAAAAAATTATTGGTGACGAATTTTTTATTTTTAATTTTATCTTCTTCGTCCGTCACAACTTTAGTTGCGACACTAATCTAATTCAAATAATTTATATTAAATAATTGGAGTAACATGAGCTCTAGAATCATCTTTTAGAAAATCTCAAAATAAATTTAATTAAAAATAAATATTATATATTTTTTTTTTACATTATTATTAACTTTGATCATAACTATTTAAAAAATAATATCAATGATAATTTTTATTTACGTAATTTTCTTTAATTAATATATAACTCAAAATTATACCTGCCTCATTTTGATTATTAGCTAACCCATTTAAAAGTTTACTCATTTATGAGATAATTTTCTCATAACAGTCTCAATGCGTCTTTTTGTAAGAATTAATTTAATTTATCATAGGATGTGGAATATCTAGAAAAATTATTATACTTGTACATGCAATTTTATACTTCAGAAAAAAAAAAAAAATCTTTCTCTCTTATTCCCATTCTTATAACTAAACTCTTTCATGAAAACAGTAAGCAATCAGAATATATAGCAAGAGTGGAAAAGAGATTCTAGCGATCTTGATTTCCAGTAATCACGAGTAACATTTACTAATTAGACATTAACCCAACATATAACAATATACAGGATAATTCTCAAAACCTATCATAGATCAAATATTTATATACATATTCATGAACATGAAAAATATTGAATTGTCTATTTAACTGGTTTTATAAAACTAAATTAGCTTATCAATAAAAGGTAAATCATGAAAATTGTAAATTGTTTTGTCTATCCATCCACCTTGTTCTAATTGATAGAGGGGATTGAGTAGTTGTATTGCTCATATTCATTTTTGCCTGATTTACACCAATTGCATGCACTGTACTGCCTCACGCTTGTCTGCTAATTAGCAAGCAGCATATATATTCATGTAGTTTTCAATTCATATTGCTTAGGGAAACATAAAATACTACTAGTTATTATGGCAAAAAAATTAAAAACACTAGATACATAAGTGGCACATAAGACAAAGTGAAATAAAATTATAAATATTTTTTAATTTGGGTTGTACATTTAATTCATCTCTAACATTAAATGCCCGTAATTATAGCAGAAGTTGCCGTGTATATTTAAATTTATCGGATATAAATATATTTGTACATGTGATAGTGAGTGAAATGAAATAAATTGATAAATTAAGAAATTAAATTTAAACTCTTAAATTGAAAATAAAAACGAAGAAGACAAGTATTGAATATAATAAAATAAAGTACATTTTATCAAATTCCATTTTGTTTCATTTTATTTCAAATAATTCAAACAAATTAATATTATTTTATTTTATTTCGCTTCATTATATCGACTTTCGTTTATCAAAATACAGAGTAAGGAAACCACATATAATTGGATGTTACGAGTTTAACTGCAGTATTTTAATGTTAGTAATTAAACAATTTTTTGTAATATTTTCATTATTAACATCTTATAGGAGATTATAATTGTTGCACTTATGGAAGTTGATTCCATTAATAACAAATATAATTAAAGAGGATTAATAATAAATACGTTTCTCAAATAGAAAATAATAATAATTGATCAAGTTGATCTTAATTCTAATCCAGGTTAGTCATGATAGTTCATTTTTTATATATTTTATAAAAATAAAAGATAAAAAAATTAACGATTAAAAATAGAGAAATTAAAAATAAAATTTTTAATATTTACAGAAACTAAAAATATTTTTAACCCATAATTTTAGATAAAAAAGTGAAACTTTATGATACAATCTTGATGAATTATAATTTTATATCATCTTAATTGTTTATAGGTCAAGTTTTGACAAAATTAAATAATCTTAAGAAAGTA
>JAMLFT010005055.1:0-18269 GCA_026544285.1 Pachyrhizus erosus | reverse complement strand
TTTTTAGTGTTAAAAAATTATGTGATTTTATATTTATTTAATATTATTTTACAAATTATTTAATTATTATTATTTTATTAATACCAATTCAATTACAATTTAATTACTGTTGAACTATTGAATTTCAAATTAATAGCTTGACCGGTTTAATTTTAAAAATATTGATAATTTAAAGCAATAGTTTTAAAAAAGAGAGAATCAAATAATATGATAAAGACAATAACATTAAAGAGTGTAAAGAGACTATTTTTTAATGAATGTAAAAAAATATTGATATAAAAAATGTAGTGAGATATTTATAGTTCACGTTGAAATCCTTTGCCTTGCATTTTTAACGTTATAATTAGGACTTTTGATAATTTAGTGATATTTCAGGATATCTATGCAAGTTTTAGTTGTTTGAATTAACTATTAAACTGTTTTAGAACTTTACACAGTTAAAAATTTCCCTAACCTTCTTGTTTTCCAAGGTTTGGCAAAACGACAACTCAACAAAATTATTTTATTGTATCCCTTGTTTGTAACACTTTCTCTATATAGGCACCAGCATTGGTATATCAATCATCAAGCTTTTAGAATACCAATAGCTTCAAGTCAAATTCAACCACGCGACAGAATTACACCCATGAGACCAAGCCAATTGCGTGAAGAGAAAAAGTGGCCTCCGTTGGAATTTATGAACAATCATCAATCGAAGTTCCAAAAGTTACCTGCCATTGTTGCTCATAAAAATGGGCAACAAGCTGTTCAGACAGCTGAATGGAGTTTTGTTAGCAGCACAAGCATCAGAGATTATCTATCGAACAACTCCAATGAACCTCGCAAAAATTCTAACAGTTTAAAGCTAGAATTTGATCCTCCATTTCGGATTAAGGTAAATTACGGTTTAGCAAAAAATAAAAACACTTATACTCATCTCTATATATGTTTGTTCTTAATGTTAAATTTGTTATGCAGAAAGACGAACAACGATTGCCTGATTTGCAACTGGGTTTGAGTTACACAGTTGGAACCGATGATGATAAGATGGATCATTGCAGGGAAACCCAAGAAATCAGCACAAAGCTTTCACTTTCTTAGAGCTTGGTAATGTCAATAACGCAAATACCATAGCCTAGCTAATCATAAAAATAGAGAGATGATATATCCAAACAAGAAAAATAGGCACACAAGATCAATGTCCCTACAGTACATGGGCTTGCTAGTAAATAGTTTTTTTTGTTTTTTTTTTTTAAACCTACATAGGATCTGATTGTAAAAGGGAATGTGTCATGATTGAGAGTGAGTTCCTCCCATTAGCGATTTTTCGTGTGCAAATGATTAGTTTGATCAACGCACTAAATATAAATATAGAGAACAAGGAGTGACTGCAAGGGAAAAGGATGGAAAAGCAGTGAAGATATATATGGCGGCCTTACTTTACTGTGAATGCGGATACTCCATTATTGCATTATCAACTCAATAATTGTTAATTCGTTTTCTTTCCAACAGTTTTCTCCCCTTTAAAAAAATTATTCATACTTTACATCTTAATGGTTCGTAATCCCACATTATCTGATTTTGCTTATTTTCAAGGTTTTATATATTAACATGCATGTTTTAAAGTAATTAATAAGTAGGTGTGAATTCACAAACCAGAGATTGTTGGAGTCCTTCCAAAAATATGCTGCCCAGTGTATGCAAATATAAAATTATAAATACTCAAGACTTTCGTATCATTTTTGTAATATATTTATTTCTATTATTCACTCAACACTTTTTCATATTTTATAATATTATCATTTTTTATTTATGTTATCGTTATTATCATTTTTTATATCTTATTACGATTTCTTTAATTACAGTAATATTCTCTAAAAGAACATCCCACCAAGTGTAAATTTAGACAAGTAAAAGAAAATAGTATTATAAGCATTGTTTATAATTATATTATTAATTCAAAGTATTTATCGAGTTTAAATATGAGAACTTATTTAAATATTTGAATCCAATTTCACTTATAATTTGTGTTTGGTTTGCTTTACTTTGTGTGTTGGCGCCACTTACAATTTATTTATAAGATACCACACATCTCATTTATATGTTTCCAAGAAATAAATAAATAAATATATGGAATGCATTTATTTTATTTTTTAAAATAAAAGTTTAAGTAAATTAAATCTAGAAGGCTCGCGACGTTCAGAAGAGGCCTAATTATACTTTTAAGCATTTGAATATGCACCCTTTTGGATAATAATCATTCTCTGGAGTGTAGCTGGAGAACAGCATGAGCTTTTAGACAGGCTTAGGCAAGAATGTCTTTGAACAACGGTGACGATTGATGAGTATGCCTCATGATCTTTATGTATGTCCCACCCACTATCACAGAGTCTCAGTCTCAAATTCAACAAAATTCCCATGACCCCCTCCTATTTCCTGTTTTGATCTGCAAGTCATTAATATTGTGTATCTAAACTGATAATGGGTGCAAGTTAGGGCCATGGTGCATTCAGACTGGTCATATGCTAGCATTATCACTTTAGGTGATCTGACACTGAATAAATGAATTTTAATTGAATTAAAATATGTTTTTAGTTTTTATAAAATGAATATATTTTTTATCTGATCTTTATAATTTTATTTTATTTTATTTTATGTTTTTTTAAATTTTAAATTTATTGATTTTATTCTTTATACAATAAATAAATTTTAGATTTAATTTCTATAAAATATTTTTTATTTTAATCCATTCAAAATCTGAAATTACTATTTTTAATCTCTTAAAATTCATTTAAGATGAATAAATATCATTGTATTATAAATACTAGTAATATTATTTGGAATATTTACTTAACTTTTCGTTAAAAATATATGTCATTATCTAGTGTCACAAAATAGTAGGGATCAAAAATAAATTTTTTATTTTTTGATAAATAAAAAATAAAAACAAAAACTTATAAAGACTAAAATCAAAACTTGATAATTTTATAGAGACTAAAAAAGTATATTCAAATCATTTTAATATTTAGCATCTGTTACATAAATAATACTTTTTTATAAGTTTATTTCTTAAATTACTTACTTGAATCTTTGTTTCCCATATTGCTTTAACTTGTTTGAGCATCAAAAAGTTGGTTGGTTAATAAATTTTGATTTTTTATATTTGTTACAAAAATAATATTTTTTTACAAGTTTATTTCTCAAATTACTTATCTTGAATCTTTGTTTCCCAAATTGCTTTAATCTTTTTTTAGCATTGGAAAGTTGGTTAATACATTTTTTTTATGTTAGGAATTTTTTTTCCCAAACCTAATATCAATATTTTTTTTCATATTCTTAAAAAACATTTTAATTAGTTTAATTACTTTTTAAAAAAATTTAAATCATTTAAAAACATATTATACACTAAAATGACTCAAAACTTTGTGTGTTCTCTACAAGTATCTCAAGTAGATTTGACTTTATGTAAAACCAACAAATGGCAGTGACCAAAGAAACATAATCTTTTTTGAGGATATGGTGGTAGGCACCAAGACAATGACAACATTGAGGCTAAAGGTTGACCTTATCAAGAAAAATCTTACTAAGATAGAATTTAAGGATAGCAATCTCTTGAAACTAAAGGCACAATTAACAAGTTCAAATTTTGATGGATTGTATTTTTGTAAAGAGAATTGGTTTTAATACCATTAAAGAATGTTTGACATAAGCATACCAGTTAGTTGCAAGTTTGGCTTGATGAACATTGGGAATGACTTTTTATAGTAAAGTTGATAATGAAGATGATAGGAGGAAAGTCATAACACATTATTCATGGATGATCTTTGATCAATATTTGATTGTTCAGACTTGATCTCTAACTTCCATTTCTTTGTAGTAAAAAAATCAATGAATGATTGTATCGGTAGGATTCCTTGAGATTAATCTCATATTTTATTATGAAAGTATTTTATTAGCACTAAAAATAGTTATATGAATTGTTATAATATTGGATTCCAATATTATTAATGTTTGTAAGGTCAATTTACATAGGTTTGTATGAAGACATATTTGAACAATCTTGTGGTGGGAAAGATATGGCTTAAAGGTCATTGGTATCATGTTGAATATAAAGGTCTCCGTAAAATATGATTTAATAGTGGATGTTATGGACACCTTACTCATCAATTTTAGGAGCAAGCCAATTAAAGCACAACAACCCCTACTTCAACTCAACCGAAGTGTTCCGTGTCAGTATTGATTGATAAAATCTCTACTATACAACTTATTCAAAAACCCTAAAACAACTATTAGCATGAGGGATACTATTGGATTTAAGAGGTGGGCAAAAAATCCCACAAATCATAAAACCCCTTCATAGAGATTACATGATTGAGCATAGGAAAAAAAATTTATGCACCTTCACAATAGAAACATAAAGATTCCAAAAGGTTTGTCAATCATGCATAAGGCATAAAGGATAAGAGAAAAAAAAAACATAATCCTTGTAAGTTGATTTCTAATCAAATTAAAAGTGCACCCTAAATTATTGTTATAGGCCCCTCACAAAATTCTCATTATGTCAAACCCAAAAATAGTAGGGTTACAAGAAATAAACGAATGCATAAGGAAAATGAATATACAAGTTGGAAGTTACTAAAATATGTGATGATGTCATTAGTTTGGTAAGGGAAATGTCACACTCAAATGTTGTACATAATGTCATTTAGCATAATAAAAAGCCTAAAAAAAATCTATGACATAAGGAATGAAGCAAAATTGATGTTGATTGTAGTCAATTTTCAATATACATTATGTTCTCTCTCTTGAAAAAGATGGTTTGAATTAAGGTTGATAATGAATCAAACCAACTCTAACATAGTTTGAGATTCAATTTGATAATTAATTCATTGAGTTTGATTCATGAACCAAATAAAGATGAACTTAAGTTAAAAATTGAACTCATTAAATAAATTAGCTGAACTAGAGTTAGGTATAGTTTGACTTGATTGGTTCATGAACCAACTCATATACATAGATAGTTAGATAGATTATTAAATTCATATAATTAATTTTTTAATTAATTTCATATTATTTTTTGTATAAAATATATAAATAAGAATATTTAAAATAATTATAATTCTAAAATAAATTGAGTAAACGAGCTAAACCAAGTTGATCACAAGCTTGAATTAAGTTGAGTTCAAGCTAGAAAAAAAAAAGAAGGTTTATATTGAACTCAAGTTAACTTTGAATCAAGCTAACTTGAAAAGGTTTATGTTGACTTGACTCGACTCGTTTCTAACCTTTTGTAAAGTAAGAAATTGGCATGAAGGTGGTTCAATCCTCACCACCTTATGAAGTGACTTCTAATGCAGGCCAGACAACTTAACCTTTTTCTTGGAGTGTTTAGGTTGATGACCCTCCTTGACACTTTTTATTCTTCATGGATTACTTTTATAATTTTTTCATTATTTCTTGAAACATTTGTGGTGTTGTGGGACATTGTATATGGTGTCATGTTTATGCTATGATTAATCTTCATCACCTATTTATGTTTCTTATTTATGAAACTCATTCTTTATCACCCACCATAAGTTAAATTAATGAACTTAACATTGATAAGAGTTTGTTAGATAATTCAAGCATTTTAGGCTTTGGAGGAGTTATCAAAGATACTCAAGGACAATGAGTGATGGATTACTCAAGTTTTTGTGATCATACCACCAACCTTAATGTGAAACTCACCATTTATTGTGGACTAAAGATTGCATCAAACATAAGAATCAAGCAACACGTGTATAAGTAAGACTTTAAAATATCTCTAAAGTTAGTCCTAAGGGGAGGTCATTCCTTCTGTCCTTATAAGTCTGATTAAGAAGATTTGTCAATACATGTCTTATACTTGGGATGTTATCAAAAAACAAATTGTGAAGACAACTCATGTACGAATTGGCTTGTCAAACATAGAACTTTCTCCCAAAATACTTTAAATATTTGGAATTTGTATTCTACCTTATACGAATTTGAGTTAAAAAGGATCATCTTAAAAACAAGTAAAAGGATAAAAATAGAAACTTGACCTTATTTGCGACATATAGGTAGAGCCAAAGTTATCAAATAGGAACTTGACTCTAACGCGATTTGTTAGCAAAACCAAAGTTATCGAAGAAACGTGACTCTTACCACAACTTGTTAATAGAACCAACACTATAAAAATTTTTTAACCCAAGAACAAAAGGGAAGTTCTCACAAAGAGAAAAATACTTAATTCATTAAAATTTTAGTTGATTTTTTCCTCTACATGAGTTCCTATTTATAAGAAATTAGAAAAAAACAAATAATAGAAAACAAATCCTATAAATTTGAACTAAAGATAAGACAATAGAAAATAAATCCTAAAGATAAAATAATTGAAAATAAATCTTAATTTTAACTTAATTAAAGATAAATTAAAATATTTATCACATCTAAACATTTATAGTCATGATCTTTAAATTATAGGTATGAAACAATTCTTAAATTAGATATTGTCAGGTTCATATCACCACTCTTCTTCATTTTATATGTTTAACTGATGTTTAATGTATTTTATTTTTCCCTTATTCCCTTTTATGTTTTCCTTTTGATAAAAATATATATTAATAGAATAGTTATCATTATGTACCAAATGATGTACCCAAAATAAATATTAAACTTATTATTAAACTAAATTTTAAAAGTTTAAAATAATATTATTTTATTAATCTTTTTATGTAATACAAGATATTTTTCAATCAGAATTAAAGACTAATATCTTAAAATATTGATATTTATTTAATAGATTTATTTTTTCTAACATATATTTTTCTATATATATAGATATAAAAATCGAACCCCTAACTATAAAGTTATTTGATACCACATTATATATTTTTGGTTTTATTGATTATATATATACTTATTAAAAGAGACAAATAAAAAATAATAAATTTTAATAAAATAGATAAAGGATATAATAAAAAATAATTTTAATAAAATAAAACATTAGTTATATTTGATAATGTTTGCATTACAACTTTATACGACCCAAAAGATCTCACACAGTTGTAACAAACTTCCCCGTGTTCTATCTAATGTCTACATAATATATTCACATGATGGATTCAATTCTCATCACCCTACTTTTTGGTTAAAATCTCTCAATTCCAACCTCCTCAAACGACCTGTACCACATTCCTGACAGAAGTTTCACTTTGAGCCATACTTATATCGATAAACTGATAATCATCGGGACATTTAGAGATTGCAAGCCCCCCCACCCCCCCAAATTTTAATTCAACCTTAATGCCTTGTTCTACACCACTTCATTCTTCTCATGTCATGGTGTGATTTGGAAGAACTTCTCAAGTTGACTTGCCAAAGAATTAGAGCTTGAAATTTTGAACAGAGGCCAAATTTTAATCTGCTGAACTATCTAAAGTTTTTTACACTATTTGAAAAAAAATAATTAAAAATAGCAATTAATCAATTAGAATCTAGATGATACTGCATTAGAGTTTAACTACTAAGGACATGATTAAATTGTTATAGCCAAAGTTGGATTATGGTATACCCAAAAAAGTTTAACAGACGTTATAATCAAATTAAATCCTTGAAACATAACCTAGTAAAATATTTGAAATTTGATCATAAATGATACTACAATACCACATATATTTGAGAAAGGGATGGGAAAATTCATACTTAGTCATATGCATATGTAAGTAATGCTATACGATACAAATCGGTTTTACGCGAACCCCATTCCAAGGCTATGAGAAACCCCAAACATTAGCGAGGACGTGTGGCACAAGTTGCCTACCAAAGAGGGATTACTTGAGACTACTTACAATTGAAAGTGATCTAATCCTATTGAACCAAGCCGTATTGCAATTATTGGAATTTGTAATGAACCAAGTGCATAAGATTTATGCCAATACCTTAGTTTCTTAACATAATATAGTAGCCTCGATTTAGTATAATTGATTAAGAAAACCGAATAAACATTAGTTTCATATTTTGTAAGACTTAAATATATTTTTATATTTGATAAATGATTAAATTTTATTTTGTATTTTTGAATTTTTTTAAAAAAATAATTTTTAATTAATTTAAAATTTTATTTTTAATTTTCATTATTAATGTATTACTGATAAATCTAATAAGACATATCAATTAATTGAAAATTCGATTCTTAATAATAATATATTAATAATAAAGAGTAAAAATAAAAAATTTAAATTTATTAAACAATAAAAACTTCAAAAAATATGTACGAATGATAAAAATAAAATTAGATTATTTATTAAGAATCAAAAATATATTTAAGTCCATTTTTAAAGAACAAGAACGAGACAATATCAGGGGTAGCTTTTCTATTGGTTCTTTAATTAAAAAAAAGTAATTATAAAAGAAAATTGAACAGAAATCACTCATGCGTGTTCGTACACCAATTTGGCAAGTTATTTGTGTTATTCAACGTTTGTCATTTTTAAAACCACGCTCATTTCTCTGTCCTTTCGCATGTAATTTCCGAATGTCCCTGTATGTCAGGGTACAACTGAATACCAGGCCAAAATGTACGGAGAAACATTAGGATAGTGATAGATAGAAGATACTGACTCATCCATATTTGCATGATTAAGCTTACGAAGTAGCTCTAATCATAAGGTATATTTGGCAGTGACAACTTGAAGTATGACAAACTGTTCAGATTTCATTACATTTTTTTTTATACATAGACTTCATTGCATTTGAAAGCATAATCAATTAACATAATAAGAAAATCATAAAGGGAAGAGCATTTGTATAGTTTACAATTTACATGAATATATCTATGATGCAATTGATGACAATTACTTTGTCCTGTTGCTGTGCCAGGTTTTGCTAACAGCATCACATAAGAAATATCCCAAACAAATGAGAATCAGAAATTTATCTCAATTCAGAATTAATCTGATTAACACACTTGGACAAAAGCTTCTGACTGCTGAGGAAAGCCAAACTAAAATATTTGAATTCCTTTCTCTGTGTATAAAAAAGAAAACAAAATAAAGCATGGATAACAGTAATCACTTATGTCAGTTGACATAAAAAGAATGCCGATGCCTGAATATTAAGTAGCACCAGGTGAGGCAACCTAAGGGATCCTTCTTCTGATTAAGCAGAAAAAAGACGAGAAGACTAAAACAACATGATGAAAAGGCACAGTACTGGCAGATATACACTTTTGTAGGTCAGGTTAGGAAAGCTTGATTCCACCGAAAGTGCCACTAGTCCAGAAGAAGCTTTGCTTTTATTGATCACCCAAAAAATGATTTTGATTTCTCTCCAATCAATACAGTATCACGAAAATCAACAGGGTTCGGTGCTTGAAGCCAACTGCTGGAAGCAAAATTCAATAGAAAGGAAAAAAGAACAATAAAAACATGATACTTTATTGAAAGTGAAAAAACAATTGATATTTTGGTCTTCAAGCAGTGTGCTTACATTGTTTTTAGTCCTGTAAATGAATTTTATATCATTTCATTACCTTATAATTTCATATTTGGTTCAATCAAGAACGTGAATGTAATCTTTCAAAAATTGATGTAAATATACTTGATTGAGTCAAATTTAAAGGTTGATATGATCAATTAACGTAAATTAGTTCAATGGCCTAAAATGATTTGAATCCAATATTTTGGGATGAAAGTATTAACTCAGGTGAAAATCTAAACAACACCAGATGTTTACTTAAGCTATAGTGCCAAAATTCCATAAGGTGAGGACAACATACCATAAGCATGGCTAGAAAATGAGGACACTAAAAGCTTGTACCATGACATGATACTGAGGTTTAGTGCTGAGATTTACGTGTGGGTAGTTCCTGCAGAGAAAGTTAAATGTGAATTTTCATCTTTGTCACTGCAAGAGTTGAGTTACACAAAATTATGGACAACAGGATTAAAAAGGTTACCTGAGAATAGCGAACATGATCGTGATGCAAATTTGAAGTTTTCACTATTGTTTCCCACTTAAGATTGCCAGATGTTGCATTAGAATCATGCCTTCTAGCTTGGGATTGAGTACCTTGACCTGAGTGCAGGAAAGAATTCTTCACAGAAACTAAAGGCAGGGCACGCCAAAGCCAGGATTCGGAAGGTGATTTTGGCAAAGGTGGGGGAAGAGGAGACACAGCAGATTCGGCACTAGCTTTTCCTGAATCATTAGCTAACACAATTTGCTGGGTGTTGGTCTTTGAATCTTCAGCAAATGTCCCTTGCACAGATTGCAAGGACACAGATTCTTGGCTAATATTTTGATCAGTTGTCAATCCTTCATATTTGTTTTCTTTGGCTGTGAGATTCAAAATATTATACAAACTTGGTGGAATGGAACCTAGGGAACTTAATACATCAGTATCAAATGTGACCTTTTCTTGGACAGCATGTACTTGTTTTATCTCTTGAGAAGATCCAAAGGAGGAATTACTTTCTTTCCCCCTTCTTCTGTCTAAATCTGCCACCACAGTATCTATCCTCCGATTGTTATCTAAATAACTTATATTTGAAGATGATAATTTAGCTGTGCTGGCAGTATCTATGTACAATGTCTTTTCAATTGTGAGATTCCCTGAATATGAAGTTCTTTTGGCTCCTTGGGATAGCACATCTTGAACATTTCCAAGCACACCACTGTGGAATTTCACCTTGCCAAACTTATAATTTTCTGCCTCTTTAGAATCACCAGGCAACTTAGCACCTCGAAATGGTGATTGAGGTTTACTTCGACAGGGAGATATACCAGTAGCAGCAGCTCTTGAACGACGGAAGGGAGAAAGTCTACCTGGCAGCAACTCACCTGAGTAGGTAAATCTGTTTGATTCACTAGTCCATTTTTTTTCACCCTCTTGCTTGTCAGGTAATGCAGCTCTAGAGCTTGATTTGTTCTTGTGAATTGCATCCCAAGCCTGCAGGAAAAATTCATGATTGTAAGTAAATATTTCGAAAACAATACCACTTGAGAATGCTGATCTACAAAAGGATTGAAGGGTGCTAAGGAGTTCCATTGTGTTTACCTTCTTTACAGCAGGCACTGGGCTAAAAGATCTAATATGAGAACTTTTGTTAGGCTTCACAACCTCACTGGTTGAAGGCAAAAGAACCTGGCTCTTCATTTTCATCGCAGCAACAGGATTCAATAAGCACAATGAATTCCTAATATGTAATTGAGGTAACAACCCGCAGCCTTTAGCTGCGATATTAGAAGAGTTGTCAAACTCATAATCATTTCCTTCATCTTCACTTTCTTCCTCTTGACCTTGATCAGTGTATGGTATAATAGCAGTGTTATTCTTATTAGGCAATGGCTTGTTTTCCTCACGAACCAATTTGCTAACATCTCTAGGTTGTTGTTCTACTAGTACAGATTGCTTTTTTGAAGAATATTGAGGAGGCTGTAGAGTCATAGCCTTTGCAGCAGGCAAGAATCGGCTCATCATGAAGTCTCTGGTTTGCTGATCTGTGGAAAAGGTTCCAGACTTATTTGCACCTAGGTTCTCTAACCCGCTTACACCACTTACACTACAGTTCATGGAGAATGATTCTGTAGGTGACAGATTTTCAAGGGCATCAGAATAAGCATCGTTATCATCATCGTCCTCGTTATCATACTTTACATTGGACCTTCTACTCTCAACTATTTTCTCTACTTTTCTCTCTTTGTCCGAGTCTACTTTAACCACACTGACATTGAAAGACTTCGATTTATTTGAGGACTTAAATCTATGCGCAGCCTTACTTTCCTTTTCCAATGGCTGTTTGGTAGCATTGATAGATTTTCCTGGGGGAAGCCTTGGGCTTGGAGTTATTGAAGGGGCCTTAGGAGGTTGAGGCTCAGATCCACCATTACCCTTGCGTCTTCCAGGAATATGCTCCCAATTGAAAGGAACTGCAACAGGTTCTGTTACCTGATCCGAGGATGTGTCTGATTTGTAGTATGGAAGAGTGTGGCGTTTATCCAATATCTTCTTCTTCGCTTCAGTGAAGGATGGTGATGTGGCAGCCGAGCGCCTCACAGACATGAGAGGGGCATTAATATTTAATCTCCTTTCAGCCATCTTGGTACAAAAGTGAACAACAGTGCAGCCCCTCTCAATCACAAGTTGACAGTTCAAGAAAATACGATATACTAATTTTCCAGCTGCAAGGCCTAAATGATTAGATAAGAAACCTCTTACCAATCATGAAAACCTGAAAAGAAGATGCAAGAACTGATTATTAACAGTTCAAAATAACAATATAAACTTCAATTCAACAGGACTTAATAGTGAGGGCAGAGAAGCACCACAGAAACACAACTACTGGAAACTAATATCGAAACCAAGGGATCATGAGAAGGCCTATTTTCTCTCCTCAATGACCCAAACAACCAACAATAATAACGAGTGGATTAACTGGCGCAATAACAGTGAGGAGCACCATCATCTGCTAAATTTAAACTAAGGAAAGAGAAAACAATCTAGTTTAATTGATAATGAACAAAAGATGAAACCTCTAATTGGCCTGGCCACATTAACAAACCAAAAAGGGAAGTGGTGTAAGCAGTACTCAGTAGCTAGTGCAAGCCTTTGTGAACATTGTGATGCAGAATCTAAGAAAATAATGAAAGGAGCAAGGAGTGAAGATGACTAGTGAGAGATATCACAGGGAATGGTAATGGTTGGTTGCTAAATGGTGCCGTGGGAATAATGAGTAGGACGTAAGAAAAACCAGACAAGGCTTTGACACTGATAGATAGAGACACAAGCCTTCGTTAGTATTTCTTCTTTTGTTTTTGTTTCTATGTATTTCATCAGTTAACGCCGGTGTGTGGCCGTGACTGACTCGTGAAACATTAGCGAAAATAATGGAGACATACAACTCAACTCTAAAACGACTTCGTATTCCCCTTTTTTTTTTTTTTAATAAAACCTTTTTTTCCTTTATTTTAACAATAAAATATTATTATATATTCTTCAAAACAGGGGAAGAACGAGCATACTTATTTTGAAAAATATTTTTTATTTTTAAAGATTTATACAAAAAAACAATAAAAAAAATGCATTTACTGTTTTTATACATTTTTAAAATAGTATCATATTTTATACTAAAAGTAAAAGTTAAAAAAATATATATATATTTCCTTAAAACCAATGAGCCCTGACTTTTCTTTTGTCTAATTTCATATATTAGCACATTTGTCTTACGATTAAATTACACTTTGCACGTTTGAAAGGTTTAAATGAAAGAGTGATGGGCCACGGATGCATCGTGAAGAACAGTTAGTGGTAAAGAAAAGGTCGTAACTCTATTAAAGTAGGTTGTGGACCGACCATCTTTAAAATAGACAACTCCTCCCTCTCTCTCTCTCTCTCTCACACACACACACACACAATGTCTCTGAATCCATGTTGCGTTTAATCATCATATCCTTCTCAATCATTTCGTTTTGGGGCAAGCAAATTATCCCTAGACATCTCGCTCTATCCCAAAAACACAAAATAAATAAAAACCTAAATTGCATAAAATTATCATTTTATCTTATTTCAATTTTACAACATATGTACAAGAAAATATTGTTTTAGTTTTATTTTATATGTTGTACTAAAAAATATAATTGACATTTTAAATTTTATAAAAATATTATATATTTTTTATTTTTTTAATTAATTGATTGATTTTTTATTTATTTTAATATTAATTACTCTTACTACAAATATTTTATAGAAAAAATATTTAATATTTTATTTTTTTATAAAATGATAATTAATTTGAAATGATTTATTTTTGTTAAAATATTGTATAAATTGAAATAAAGAGAATAACTATGTAATACTATTGTTTAATTTTTATGAATTTATGCTGCAGATTGTTATGAAAGGCTGTACGAACTTGAAACCGAATCAATAAATAGTTGTAACTTTTAAACTTAATGATGTATACACATTTATCAATTATCGTAATGTTAAGAAATTTTAAATTAATAAATGTAAAATATTGTAGTGACTTCTTTTTATAATAATTAAAAACACGCATGGATTGGAGATCTCGTAATGCATGATGGGACGTTGAAGCTAAAAGGTTCGGAGATTTTCAATTTGCTTAAAGGGCAGGATAGTAAATATCTAATCATTTTGTTTCTTTCAATTGCAATCAAATTATTTCGCTATTAGTGTAGAACAAAACATGTAAAAAAAAACTAACTGTATGTTAGAATTTTATTTAAATTTTGAGAAAAAAAATCAAGATTTTCCACTTATAATTTTTAATAAAAATTAAAATACAAAATAAATTGATAGGTTAGCTCCAAATTAACTACATCAGACTAATTATTCTCATTCGTTATATAAGTCTTACTGTAATTCTCGTAGATCATCAATTTCTTACTTTATCATGCTTAATTGTCAAAAATAATCTTTTATTTATTTAAAAAAACTCAATTAAGTCTTTATATTTTTAAAAGCTTTAATTAAATTTTTTTCTAAAAAATAAATCTTCAATTATACCAGTTTTATTCAATTATACCAATTTTTTTAATTATACTTCGATCAAGTCCTTTTAAATCTCTATTTTCATTTTTTAAAAATTATTTTTAATTATATTTTATTTATTAATTTATAAATAAATAATAAATATAGTGATGATTTTTAATCGCAACTAGTAATAAATTGAAACCATCATATTTAAAAAATAACACGTATTAAATTAAAAGGGTATAATTAAAACATTTTAAAAAAACTAATTAAAGCATAAAAAATATAAAGATCTAATTAATTTAAAAAAAAACAAAAACAAAAGGATCATTTTAACCATTAAACCATTTTATTCAGTACAAGTTTACTTTTTGTCAATTCAATTTGCTTATCATATTTTCTAATATAATTAAAGTTGTGACATTTATCATAATTTTTTCCTATTTCATCTTTTAATTATTTTTTTTTGTTATGTTTTCACCTTCTCTTTCATTCTTTTCTTGAAAGAAAAAAAAAACATTCACATGATTTCATTTAGTTTCTCAAATTTATTTTTTTATCTCTTTGTTGTCTTCAAGTTTTATTCCAATTCATTTATTGTTTATCTTTTTCAAGTCTAATTACAATGATAAAAAAAAATCTTTTTTTGTTAGACTTTTATTTCTTCTTTTCTTTTAGTTTTATTAGTGACGACAAATTGATGAGTTTTTTTGGTTAAAATAATGTTTTACTATACATTCATGATGTTGCAAGTCTTGTATCAATTTTGAATATATTTTGTTTGTTATTGATAGTTATTTATGCTTTTTTTTCTTCCTTAACTTCATTTTTAGTCTTTTCATTAAGACAAAAAGAAAATAATTCTTATGATTGTGATATATATATATTTTTAATATAGTTGTTGTCCATTTAAATTAATTAAAGGTCACAAAAAATTAAAAGATCAATAATAATACATTGAAGTGAAAGGGTTATATTGTTATAGTGCTTCTTTGTTTTGCATGATTTCTCATGCACACCAAATATTTAGTGATTGACTTCTTTGATTAATTGTTTCATCTTTGTTTCGTTTTTTCATTATTAAATTTATATATTACTAGGGTTGTTCATTATTTGGATTGGTTTAAGTTTAAGATAAAATAAAATTTTGAATCAATCATATATTAATTAAATTGATTTTGTTAAAGTTTTAATTTTTTTATTAATCTAAAACAGGGATGAAAAACAAGTAAAATCTATAAAAAAAAAATCACAAGATGGATTAAATGACTCAATCCATCCAACTACATTAATTTGTGGGGTCGAAAGTCAAACAAGTTAATCCTTATAATTTGTTTGTCTAACTTACTAATATATATATATTCAAAGTTTTATTTGTACTTACTATACATATTATATAAATTTTTAATTCTACATTAATGCAAAATAAAAACCTTTTTTTATTCTTTGATGACTAATTATTTAATTTTTTTAATATTACTCCTTTTATTCTTTTTTTATATGTATTTTAAAATTTTAATAAAAAATCAAGATGTGTGATAAACTTTCTTAAACCTAATAAAATAGCTATGGTATATTTTATTTTATCTTTTTGTAGTGTAATCAAGAGACATCCAAGACTTTTTATTTGACATCCAACTAGTTTAATTTATATTTCACAATAAATACATGTGTGTAAATCAGTTAAAGATTAAGTAAAAAATAATAATAGAATTAATAAAAGATTGATTAATATTATCTTGAAAATAAATAAATATATAAAAAAAAATCTTTCAAAAATCTAACAATTAAAAAAAGGGAGTAAATTTTTTTTCTTTAGCTATCACTTTACGTATTTCCTTATTTCTTTACTAAAACATGACTAAATTAAGATATACAATAAGAGTAGATAAAATAAAAAAATATTAAAATAAATGAAAAGTAAAAAAAAAATACTGACATTTAAAATATATTAATTTAAAAGTTAAAAAAAATTGATCATTTTATCATATTGATTTAAATTGAGTTAAAAAAAAAGATAAATTGAAAAATAAAATCAATCAATTAATTTAATTTAGATATTAAATAAAAAATTAATTAATCAAGTCAATTTTAACTAATTTCACTACTAATGTTATTGACTCCACCATCATTATTATTGACATATTTTTTTATTACTATCTTTATTATCATTATCACCATTGTTATAATTGTTATTATATTATTATTATTATTATTATTTGTCATTATTATTATTATGATCTTCACTCTTACTGTTGACATGATCATTGTTGTTTTTGTTATCCTCACTATAATAGTGGAAGACAACAATAATAATAAAAAAAATGTATTTTTTTAAGTAAGACAATTTTTGCTTCTTCTTCATCTTGTAAGAGGGCAAAGATTTGCTTGAGATTCTTGGCGAAGCTTTCTTTTGTTTGAGAAGATGCTAGCGCCGCTGTTATTTGAACCTTTTGACACAAGAACTAGGAGGTTTCTGGGTCAGCCGGCTTGAGGTATTTGAGATTGGATGCAAACCAGGACCGGACATGATCTGGGCTGGCATGAGATGCATCGAATGTGTTCCACCATTTGACAAAGGTATTCCTTTGAAGAATGGGCAGACTTAGATGGTCTTCATGATGTCCATACTTATACTTCCATGAGAATACCCATGCAAGTGAAAATGTTGAGAAAAACATTAAGTCATCAGGAAGGTCTAATTGCAAAGAGTCAATCTTTGATTGAAAAAGTTTGAATCCTTCGTTTACTGGTGAAGGAAGGATTTCAGAGATTGGACCAAAGAGATCCCACCATTGGAAAAACCAGTTTAGTATTAACTCTATGGTACCCAGATGACGGCAAAGATATCAGATCAAATTATTATGTCAAGTCTTATTCGTTCCTTCTCCCGTCGTTTTTCTTTTCATCATTCTTCCTCCTCATCAAGAACAAACATGCTCACTGAGCACAATCAAAACAATGGAGAAATTTCTCCAAGAAACAATATCTTCGAAGAAGAAGTCTGCTTTGAAGATATAAACCAAACAATAGACAATTGGGAAATTCCCAAAATCCCTCAGGATGCCTTGTACATCCCTGAAGAGGAAAAAATTGCCAAAAGTTCTGATTATATAATCAAAACGGCAGAAAACAATATTCCTCTAGGCCCGGAAGCCGGTGAGGAATTCCATCTTTTAACAAAACAATCTTTAGCAGAACATGCTAGAAAATACAAATTTATCCACATAGGATGTGTCCAAATAGCCATTAAACCACTCATACGTGAAGGTCTTAATGCATCAATCCTAGTTTGCCTTAGAGACATTAGGCACAATGATTTCCACGATTCCCTCATCGGAACAGTAGAAACAAGTTTAGGACATGGTCCTGTGTACTTCAATTGTTTTCCAAATAAAACAATTAGTCTATCAGATAGAAATGTCTTAGACTCTTTGTTCCTAAACGTCCGCTTGCATGGGTTAGACACGAAGGAAGGTTCTATCCCTGCAGTCTTGCTTTATAGAATCCAATACAAGGTAATGAATATCTGTCAATCTAGGGTTCTCCTTCAAACCACAGACAAAAAGACCACTCTCTTTGTCACTGATATGACAAAGGCGAATGTTATCATCCCTAAAAAAATTAGGTGGGATGAAATAGATTTGCCACAAGCCTGGTCATTAGATAGGGCTATTCCTGCTCTTCCTAGAAATCCGACCCAAATACAACAAATCAGACAGTCAGACACTGGTAGAGTTGACATTATCTTCGATAGAAGAAACTCTTTCTCATCCAGATCTGAGTCGTCTAGTCA